>ONZH01018913.1:0-259935 GCA_900303285.1 Rhinella marina | reverse complement strand
CCTCCACATATTATTAGGCTTAAGTTGGGCATACATATACAGTAGCTGTTAGTGATCTCTCCTGACAATCCCATACACATACCAGTTTGTTGGAAGCTCCACATAAGCTCAAGGTTGTCAGTCTGCAATTCTGGCTATGTGTGTAGGGCCTTTAATGAGCAGTAGAATAATTACAGGATTTTAGCAAGGCATTGTATGTCGAATAGAGTTATAGTTGCTGCCACATATTTCTCAGTATTTGCCCTCAGTAGAAGTGTCCTCAGGTTTATCAGTTGCGTTTGGGCCAGGGCAGCAGGTAGACGATTGCTGTATTCTCTGCAGTAAAGGTGATAACCGTGTTGTCAGGATATCACACATTACCATCCTGTATATATGTCCAGCTCCCACTACACAGCTCGGTATGGTATTTACTTCACCGTCCAGAGAGCGCAGTCTAAGCATACCCAAAATACCGCCGCGCCCAGTCACAGGCGGCAGCCTCGACTCATAATTGCCTTTGTTTTCGTTCTCCTTCTAAACTGGAAAATCATTAGTTTTCTCTAAGGAAGCCGTACTGATCCCCAGTCTACCGTAACCAATCCTGTGCTGAAAAGGATTTGGCATAGCTTTGGTTTCTTTATTAATACGGTCGTAGAACTAAGCGGATGGTTACTTAGAACAATGCTTCGTAAATGGTATAGAGTCTATGGTATTTGCCTAATGATCTTACTGAATATACTGGAAGTGTCGTCACATTAGTGGTTTGAAGGGCTCACAGTCTAATGTTTCTGTCACATACATGGTCTACGGCCAGTCTTCTAGGAAGCCAGTTAACCTACTGAAGTATAGGAGCAAACAAGAATCTGAGGAAATGTTGGGGAGAACAGACAGTTATAAAGAATATATGAGGGAATTGGGAAGTCTTTAAAGGGCATCTGTCAGCAGAGTTATATCTATGAAAATAAAGGCATCTGTGTTTGGTCCCATGTTCATATGTGTCTGCATTGCTGAAAAAAAGTACCGTATTTTTCGCGGACGCACCGGCCCATAAGACGCACCTAGGTTTTAGAGTAGGAAAATAAGAAAAAAAATATTTTTCATCAGATCCTCTTATCAAACTGCCCATAAATTTCAGGACATCACATCAGACCCCCATATCAGCCGTCCATGTCAGAACTCCATCAGCCCTCCATGTCAGACCCCCAACAGACCTCAGATCAGCCCACTATGGCCGCATATCAGCCCACTCTGCCACCATACCATCTCACTGTGCGCCCACCAGACCTCAGATCAGCCCACTGTGCCCCCATCAGACCTCAGGTCAGCAGAATGTGCCCCCATCAGACCTCAGATCAAACAGAATGTGCCCCCATCAGACCTCAGATCAGCAGAATGTGCCCCCATCAGACCTCAGATCATCAGAATGTGCCCCCATCAGACCTCAGATCAGCAGAATGTGCCACCATCAGACCTCAGATCAGCGTATTGTGTCCCCATCAGACCTCAGATCAGCAGAATGTGCCACCATCAGACCTCAGATCAGCGTATTGTGTCCCCATCAGACCTCAGATCAGCAGAATGTGCCACCATCAGACCTCAGATCAGCCCACCCAACCACTTATAAAAACCTTACTTACCTGTCCTGCGCTGCCGCTGCCCTCCGGTCCTGCGCTCCACTCTCTTCCCTGCCGGCGCGCACTATGACCTGACGCTGCAGCGGCAGCGCAGGACATGTAAGTAAGGTTTTTATAAGTGGCTGGGTGGGCTGATCTGAGGTCTGATAGGGGTCCCTACGTACAAGTGAGCTCTTCCTTATGGAAGCGCTCACTTGTATTTGCCCTATAAGACGCACCACATTTTCCCCCCTACTTTTGGGGGAAAAAGTGCGTCTTATAGGGTGAAAAATACGGTATGTTTTATTTTTATGCAAATAATCCTCTTGAGCAACGGGGATGTTGATGTTACTCTCAAAGGCTCAGCTCTCTCTGCAACTTCTGCACTCTATGCACTTTGACTTTAGGAGAAGTCAGGGCCAGACTGGAGTATGTTTACACTGCCTGGCCCTGTCAGTCAAAGTAAAGAGGGCACAGCAGTTACAGAGAGAGCTGAGCCTCTAGGTGTAATGGCAACGCCCCCGTTGCTCCTAGAGGCTCATTTGCTTATAGTAAAATATCATTTTTCTCAGCAATGCGGGCACATATGAACATGGGACCAACACAGATGCCTTCAGCTGCCAATAGCACATGTAACAGGTCATCCAGTTTCATAGGGACGAATCGTCTGACAGATGCCCTTTAATATAATTTTTGTATTGAATACATTGCCTTTTGAACTATGAACATTTCAGTAATAACCTTTGGGAGTGGGGGCAATTTCTCACACTTGCTCTGAAGGTATGTGTGTAGACACACGCCATTTTATGACACCTATACTGCCAATTAATTTCTTTTTTTTTTATTGTAGATTTTTTATTCTATTTCCTGAACATTAATAGGGGGCTGCCATCTTGCCTGTACTGTTAACAGCATTTAAAGATATTATTTACAGCATCTACCATGGGCCATAGACAATAGCCCAGAGGGGTTTATTGACTTATATGGGAGGTTTTCTAGTAATGCTCTGTGACAGCTGCAGGAAAGGAGTATATAAGCTTTGACTTAGAATCACCAATTGTGATCCTATGTTTTCTATACTGAGGTGATCTGTGTCATTGTAATCATGCCAGTGACGATAATGAGACGACTGCTGAAAAGTGATCTGTACAGACAAAAAGGTGGCACCTATTATTAGTTTTGACAGTCTAGAAAATTCTCTCATAGAAGTCAATGAGCCATTTGCTTGACGTCATTTCACTTGGAAGTGGTGGTCCTGGTGGAGACAGAGAAGAAACGCTGACGGGTGGAATTACATTGTTGGCGTCAGCACACTGTGAATCTGCACTGCTTGGCGTTAAAAGACAGGACAAGACAAGATGTCTTGCCCTATGAATCTAATAGGAACGGGGGGTGTACTGAGCACTGGGCCTCCTAGTGCTGCTGCCAGCCCCTTGGTGCTCAGAAGAATTTGCATAAAAATAAAAGTAATCTGTAGCCATACAAACTAAAAACAAAAGAATGCTATTGTTTTAATCTGCATGATTAGCCCTACCAGGCAGAATGCCTGGTTTACTAGGGTTGATCATGCTGACAGAGGCTCTTTAACATAGTGGCATGGACAAATGAAAAGAAAAAAAAATTATAATATATGTTTAACAAAAGGTCATTTTGTGATGGTACAATCCCTTTAAAGGCCCTTTTACATGGAACGATTATCATGACGATTATCAGAAGCAAATGTTCGTACAAACTCTTGTTCCTGATTGGTCCATGTAACGTGCCACCGATCGCCCAATAACCCTCATTCATTGGGTGAATGCAGAATTGATGCAGTACCTGTCTCGAAACAGTGAATCTGTATGGGGATGAGCGTTCTCAGTAGTGATCATTCATCCCCATGCAGTGGAGGCGATTGCTGCATTTCTGATTCTGATAACTGCTTGGTAGTTAGGCCCTTCACTCCTACAGTAATCCTGGGCGATTTCCATGCGGAGGCCAGCAGAATTTTAAATGCAGTTCTGGAAGTTTATACAGGTTTTTATCAGGATCCGTACAGAATGTATGAATGCATGAGTTAGTACAAATTGTTATGTGCACTTTTCCTACACATCAAAGAAGCTCATTATCCCTACCTAATGTGTATTTTTACAAAGTGAGAGTATCCAGCATGGTACGGTAATGAACACAGTGATAGCTTGTATTTTATGGCCACTTTTTAAGAAACATAGCTCATTCAGTCCAAGTTGCGCGCGATTCAGCAAATGCACTAGGGCTTGCTTAGCTTGCCTTTTTCCGTGGCATCAAGTTGATGTATTTCTTGGGGTCAGAGTAACGGCACATCACACCAACTTCCTGAGGTCATGAGTTCATACTTTAATTAGATGAAGTCAACCCTTTAATATATTGTCCCACAAAACTGTTATAGGAAATCTATCGGGAAAGCCTGGAACCGATCAGTATTGATAAAGCTCATTTTCTCTTATGACACGCTTGGGTCAGCAGAGATTACTAAAAAGTAACGGTATGCTGTCTGATTACCTTATCTCATTTGCTTTTATTTTTCCCTTTTTTCATGTGGAGTTTTCATTTTCCAGATTCAGGTGATCAGTATGTAATTACAACCAAAGGAGTTTAAAGGGCTTATCTCATTGATGAATGTAAAGAAAATAAAAATCAGACATCATTTGTTACATGACAATCTCTTTCTAACCAAGCTAGATCCAAGGTCCAAAGATCTCCCCAATTCTTTGCTCCAATTGCCTTGCTAGATTTTATATCAAAATGACAGCTTGAGGGGCATATCCTTCTGCTGCAGCTCTTTCCTTATCACAGCTAAGGAGGTAGTTGAAGATGGAACTGAGTATGTGCGTCCACCACAGAGAGGTGGACAGATAAATAAGAAAAAAGCAAACAGCAGTTGGCGCTATACAGATGCATTTTATTGAATAACTCAGTGGCTAGTTTTTATTATTTACTGATGCCATTAAAAAAGTATTCAGATCCAGCTGCAGAATATTTTTCATGGGACAACCTTTTAACCTGTATGTTTACAAAAGCCAGATCTACAAAAGCTGTAAAAATTTCACGTTAAATCAGAAAATTATGTATTAAATGGAGTGTCAGCTAAAGCTGTGCAAATGTTTTGGTATTTAAAAAAGTAATGTGTGGATGTAGGTGTGAGGGGATTAATGGCCGAGTGTAGGGGGGATTGAGGGGCCTCTGACTTAAATTAACTGCATGGAAAATACAGCAATCACAGCAGTTCAGGCTGGATGATAAATTTGGTGTGAACGCAAAATGTCACATATTAGGCCATGTTCTTTCCTCAAAGCCACACCATTTCCCATTCTATAAACTTTGATGCACCAAAATTGCACCCATATTGCATTTACGTTAGTATGTATGGGCCAGTGTTGCCTCTTTTCCAGAAGAAGTTCTATTAAAGGGGTTATCCTGCTTTTACTAAGTGATGGACTGTTCATTAGCTGAAAAGGTGTAGCTTCTTAGACCCTAGTATCAATTATTTTTTTATTGTGTTCGTCGTAAGTCCCATAACAGTAAATGGAGAAAGCTGCTCATGTGCAGAGTGCTCTCTATTGATGGCAGGGCCTCGCTCTTGAGATAGGAATGGGTCTCAGAGGTGGGACTCAAACCTATCCGTCATTTATGGGATTCCTATTGATACCATGAGGGAATACGTTAATTAACAATTTTTCCAGGTGGTCAGTTCAGTCCTGTCCTATGTATATCCTACTGGAGATTTTAATGCTATGACAACTGTCTCATGGGATTTTGAAGCTTGTTTTCAAATACACACATATGAAAGCAGAAGAGCCTGTAGGTTCTTAGTAAAATTACAGAAATCGCATGTATTGTGTTTCCCACTTCTGACACCTGGAGTATGATTTTCATTTTTTTATTCAGAGCCCACAACTATGTAATTTTTAATTTCTATTGTAACTGTGTTATTGTTCACATACACGCTAATAAAAGCGCACTGATTTTTTCTGTGGCTGTCTATTATGTATTGGGGGCACTGATTACTGCATTATGCTCTTGTAGTCAAGAGGTTCTTTTCTTCTCTTAGAAAGCTAGCAGTCCACCTGGAAAGAAATCACAACTCTTCTAATGTGTTAAGACGTATTTTTAGAAGGCCTGTGGTATACTAGTGTGTGAAAGAGAATTAATTTGGACCAAGAGCTTTGTGGATATTAACTTGACAGTTACATCAGAGATCTGGGCAAAGATGTAATGTAACTGTTCTGTCCTTCTCAGAGAATCGATTGACACTTGGCACAGAAGAGCACAGTCCTAACACATTGCACACAATCATGGTGAATCTACAGGAATCAAAATTTTGGCGACCTGACTATTTAATTACTGATATAATTTGGGAGCAAATGACAATTATCTAATGTGATGTGTCCTCAATAGTGAAGTTGTGTTTACAGTACATCGAGCACATGAACATGAAATGTGAACATCAAGTTTCTAATGGGCTTCATTTTCCTGTTTTGTAATGCAGTTCACTTAGAATATGGAGATAGCAGGTTCCCCAATGCTTTCATACCTGAGTTGAATCACAACCGCAAACCGATCCCAGAGGTTGTGCTCTACAAAGCGGGAGGTTAAAAGGTTGTCCTTAAGCTGATTACAGGTTGCCCTGCTGCTAGGATCCCCAACCATTTGTAATCTGTGTAACAAGTGTTGAATTACTCTGTAGCGCCACCACAGGGGAAATGAAGCATTACTCAGTGACTATTCAGATAACTGGCCTCTCTATGTAATGCATGGACATACCAGGTCCTCCAAAGTGAGAGACACTCTTTCTAGCCTCTCTTCTATATCATTGATGGAGATTATTATTCAGGGACTTACCCATATTAGCTGAGAATCAAATATGATTGTTGAAATGTCATCTAACACTGACTGTCTCTTTAATCTCCTTTACAAAAAAAAGTACATTTTGCAGAAATTTTTTTTACAATAACTTCATTCTGTCCAGCGTAGTTCTCAGGACATGGTTATATCATCTCTATAGGCTGTGGATGGCAATATAAATCTGATTGTACAGTTTTCCCATATTGATGACCAATCCTCAGGATAGGTTATGAATATCAGATTGGTGTGGGTCCGACTACCAGCACCCCCCCGCTGGTCAACTGTTTGAAGAGACCATGGTGGTTTCTCTTCACTGTTCACTTGCACGTCTTCAACACTGCAGCAGTATAATTACAGGGGCTCAGTCCCATTCAATGAGAAGTCTTTAGTTGACGTGAGACTTCTCAGCTAGCCTTAATCGTCCATTTTTGGTAAGCAGAGGTTCTCGTGAGCCTGTTTAACATGTATAAAACATTAATCCAGTCACTTTTCACATTCAAGATGTTGCTTGAATGTCTCATAAGTGACTTTCGTTATTCCTTAGGATTAATGTCTTTTTAACTGGTTTATATTGCTCAGTGGAAGACAGATAGAATTCATAGGGTGAAAAGGTGAAAAGTGTGTGTGGGAGGAAGAACAAGGATCAGATCTTTTGTCTCTGACTCTTGTCTATGTAATACCTGCTGCTTTTGTCAACTCGTAATGCTCTAGGGTCTTATTCTCTATAAGGGTTTCTCACAAAAAATTACAGCAATGTATACAGTGAAAGAAATGTCCATCCACATTATGTAGACATTGTATGAGAGCAGATTTGTAATTAAAGTGGTAGCAATACCACACAAAGCTGCATTTACTGTGCATTTAATTTGGTTACTTAGTGATATAGGTTACTGTAGGTGTACCTATTAGCGGGGTGTTGTAGCACATGGACTTTAGAGCCTTAGGTTCTGCATGTGCTTCATTTGGTGAGCCCAGTTCTGTAAAGGATACATCATAGTTGGAGTAATTAGGCTTCCCCTCGGACAGCTGACCCTAAATGTATCTCACATTGACTACAAATCTACCCATTACGCATTTCCTCCATGTGCTGTAAGCTTCTTTGTGGCCCTAACTGGGTGAAACAAATTTGGTTCCGAGGAGGTGGAGCTAATTTTATAAGTATGTTCAATAGAAAACATAGAATGGCACTATAGTAAAATATACTGTAGAGACACTCAATGAAATTATTGATGCTTATATCAGAATCATTATATCAATCTGCCATATTCTATTGTTTTAGAAATGCTAATAGCATGTCATATAGGTCATTGGTGACCCTAAAAAAATTCCTAAAATAGTAGGTATCTATGTCCCTTAGATATAGGCATACTCTAAGTAGACATTTGTATCCCTTTGCTTTCATTGAACATATTATGTGTCATCAATTAACATTTCTAATAGCAGTCTTATTTGTATTCAGGCCATATTAAAGGTGTTTTCCAAGTGTTTTATACTGTCACATATCCTGAGGATAGGTCATCAGTATGTGATCCTGGGGGCCCAACTCCCAGCACACCTGTCAATCAGCTGTTTGAAGAGGTCACGGCTCAACGGTCACATGGCCTAGGAGCAGCCCAGATCAATTCAAGGAAGTGGGTCTGAGATGTGATACCAAGCACAGCTGCAGTACAATGGACCACGCTATTCTTGATAAACTCCAGCTAGTCCTGAAAGAGGTGTTTGGAGTCGGGCCCCCATTGATCATCTATACTGATGACCTATCCTGAAAAAAACCTTTATTATCAAGTAATATGTACACATGCCTCTTAGACCACCATATAATGAACGGCAATAGCTCTTTGGTAGGTAAGTACCAGTAGCTCTTTTATTGAAGAAGGCGTTAATCTACAAAACAGATGAATGCGCTATTCAGTAGTCTCTACAAACCGCACACGTGTGGCTCAAATAAGGTTTGTTTTTCAGGTTTATTTCCTTTATTCCTATATTTTATTGTTTCTTTCAAGGCAAAGCCACAAAAAGCCTCTGGAAATGTATCACACTGTCAAGTTGCAGTCAATAAAGTGTGAACGTAGAGCACTGACTTGAGGCTATAAGTGTTATACGTTGCAGATGCGTCCCCTGGCTTTCAGTCTCTGAAGATAAAAAATAACGCTGGACCTTTTTCTTTGCCACAGGTGTAGAGAAGATGACACGAGACTTATTCTGGCAGGGTCATATAAACCTGGGGCCATGGAACTCATTTTTTAAAAAGTAATGTCTGGCAGACACTCCATCCTATTCCATATCCCCCAGACTTATGGGTCTACAGCATGTCAGTTTTCTCAACCACAACGTATACTAGTAACATTAATACTGTTGTATTCTACTAAAAACTTTAGTGCTATAGTCAGAATATAGTGCAGAATATAGATCTTTCTTTTGCGCTTATCTTATAGGGTATAACAGATACATTACACTTTACTTACATGAGAGTCCAGCTATATGGGACTGTTTTGTGTTTTAATTGTGAAGTCTTCTAAATTGTCCTCAATCTTTTATATTTTTCTTTATCATTCCTCCTCCTTGTACTATATAGACACTCGATCCTACGCTATGGTAATGGCATTACAATAAGAAACAGGAAACCGTGAAAACAATGCCCCTAATGCAGTTCTGATTTCCTTTACTACGGGTTGTTGTTGTTTGGTAACAGAACTTTCCATTATGGGGCTGAATCAAGTCACAAGAAGAATTTGAGGGACAAAGTCTGACTTGAACTGATTTTACTCTGGGCTTATCTGAATTTGCCCTTTAAAGTAGTTTTCTGGTTTACCTCGACATCCTTTAAAATAATTATTTATGAAGGTAGCTGTAATTTTATGATGTATTTCTTTTATCTTTATTGCTCCTATCTTCCGTTCTGGGCTGTGATCACATGACCATGTCCATGCAGCTTTTTCTTATTTCCTGTGATGTTATATCCATGGACATATCAAAGTGGCAACAGGAGCAGTGATAGGGGAGTGTCTATGTACCTAGATCGGTGGGAGAAACTATAAACTAACTGAGCGTTGTTCAGGGCAGTGTCTATGTAACAAGCTGGGTGGGAGGAGCTATAATCAAGCGGGGCGTTGTTAGTTGTGGTACTGGAGGTGTGGCAGAGAAAGGAGAAGTGCATCATGGGTTTGGTTGGATACAGCAACAGGAAATGCTACATTCAGAATGGAAAAGAACCAAAATGATTGGTTTGCATGGTGAAAATGGGTCAGGAGAGTTCAAATTGGAAAAAAAAAGTATAGGGAAGATGTACATGAGGTAATTTTTTAAGAATGATAGTAATCCCAGAAAAAACCCTTTAATCTTACTGATGCCCTTGAATGCATTATTGGGGGTGTCTGTGTTTCCACACATAGATAGTTTACTATTAAAGAATGGGGAATATTGTTCTCATGATAGCAAAATGAAACATTAACATTCCCTATAATATTAACTGTTCAGATATCAGAAATATATCAATGACCTATACAGAAGGCCGATCACATACATTTTCCCTGATAGTTAATAATTGCTTTGTTTATTTACAAGAGATGAGCAATATATGGAAAATACTGGGAGGCAGGTAGACCACTCTAAAAGCCTGCTTGATTTTTTAAGATCCAGATAATACTCATAAAGATGATAATAATATGAAAGATTAGTACAGATTTGTACCTATGAAACTGGCTGACCTGTTGCATGTACGCTTGGCAGCTGAAGACATCTGTGTTGGTCCCATGTTCATATGTGCCCCACATTGCTGAGAAAAATGAATGTTTTAATATATTCAAATAAGTCTCTAGGAGCAATAAAGGTTTTGCATACACCAAGAAGTTGTGCTCTCTTTGACAGGGTCATGCAGGCATGGTGATGTTTTCACTGCCAATCAGAGTTCAGAGAGGATGCAGCAGTTACAGAAAGAGCAAAGCCTCTAGGTGTAAAAGCAATGCCCAGGTTTGCTCCTGAAGGCTCGTTTACACATATTAACACTTCATTTTTCTGAGCAATGCGGGCACATATGAAGGTTCTATTAGACCACACAATTATTGACAAATTATGACAAACAATCATAGGATAATTGGCTTGTATAATTGGGCATCCAATGAAACAAGTTTCGGCTTGACCATCGGCTCATGACCATCTTTCATGATAAAAGATGCCCGATTATCTGCAGCACACCTCCCTGTCGTAATCAGAAAGGAACCACTGAGGTAGCATTCATTCCTCCAGCATTCTTTTTGCATCGGCCTGACTCACACTGCCCATATATCGAGCCCATACAAGAGTGAATAGCCATATATAGAAGACTGCCATATATATGTGGATTGTGGTGGCCAGAAAGAACATCTGGAAGGCCATTTCTGAGCATAGGAACACTACAAGCACGGCCATGTATATGAATGTGATCATTGTTACATACCGACATTGATTACTCTTGACTTTATTAGCCATACAGCTAAGACTGCAGTCATCTGCTCAAAAGTTCCAACCTCATCGTCTGGACTGAGTTCTCATTTCTGGTTTTTCCAAGCCAGGCAAGCCAACGTATTCTCTTTAATCACTTAGAATGTGTGTTCTTTATGATACCTTTTCAAGCTCTAGGACTGATTTACTGCTAATAAAATGAGCCTCTTTCTTGCGGCTTTGAAATTCTCTGTCTTTTTCATTTATGCACAGATGGCGGGCAGGAGCAAGAGCCAATTTCATTTTGTTGGACTAGGATGGAAGAGAGGCATATATGGTATTACGGCTGTACTTCTAGTGACAGGAGCGTGGCTGTAACAAGCAAAATAAAAAACCAATGTTCTCAAAAGGAACCTTACTAACTTACCGCCTTCCTGTTATTCACTTATTGGGTCTTGGCTACCCGTTCCCTAGAAAAAAAGGAACATAAAGACAGCTGTGGCTTCCTCCCCAGGAGCTAATAGCTTTGTAGGAGTCCAACTCAAGACTCCAAGATGGCATCAATATATAGAAAATGGATTACAACATAAGGAGAAGAATTAGACATTCTGGTAATTACTTGTATGTGATGACATATTGATTAGGGTTCTTGTTATCTTACAGGAGCTATAGATGTTGGTTCTATATGTTCCTTTCTTTGCTTCCATGAGTTTATAACAAATACTAGATCTACCCTTATATGGAACTTTAAATTTATGTTTTTTATAGATCAACTTTGTGTTTTAAGTTTTGGCCTTTGGTTTTTAACTATATTTGTGCCATAGAATTCCAACTAGTATCTGGATCTGGAACAAGAGAATAGTAGTATCTGGAACCAAAGGATACTGTAGTTCAAGAGGACCTCCTCTATCTTGTAGTAAATACGTGCAATAATCATAGTTCTAAAGCTTCTTTACTTAAACCTCTATACTGCTTTTGCTCCTGGAAATGTATGAATAAATTAGCAGGTTGATTTTATCATTCCCCTTGGCAATAGGACATGTGTGTGTACTGTGGTGACTAATAATCGATTAGATATAAAACTAAGGGCCCATTACCATGTCCATTTTACATGCTATGTTTGACGCAGTGCTTCCTTCCAGGTGGCTGAGGTGGATTTTGTGTAGTTAGCTATGCCTTCTACAGCTTGCGTTAAATTCATACTATAATTAAGGATGTTGTAAGTGGCTCTTTCCGACCAGCAGAAACTAACCATTATGTTCTTCAAAGAATGTCACTGTGAGATTAGTGTTCCTTTGGCGCACATCTTGGATAAAATCACTGTAGCGTTGAGGCCTAGGGTGTCTTTCAGTCTGTGCTTCAGTGGCCTACTTTTTTGGACATTGGAAAATGTGCAGGGGGTAACATACTTTAATTTAGGTCCTTTTGCCAGCGTTTTTAACTCTTGTGGCTTCACAGCATTTAGTTTATTATCCTGATGTGATATGAGACAATCTTTAAGGAAGTGAAATAATGAGTAACCTGGAAACGGAAAGGAATGTAGTAATAAAAAAAAAAAAAAATTGTAGTTAGCGTATGTTATCAGCATTGTTTGGTTTTAGAAGTAGGTAAATATGAAAAAATGA
The DNA here is from genome assembly GCA_900303285.1 of Rhinella marina. Taxonomy (NCBI): domain Eukaryota; kingdom Metazoa; phylum Chordata; class Amphibia; order Anura; family Bufonidae; genus Rhinella; species Rhinella marina. The sequence goes on along the minus strand of ONZH01018913.1, from coordinate 247,436 downwards.
ATGAAAGAGTTTTTTGTGATCTATAAATGTCCCATTGTTTGAGGAGAATTCCCGTCATTGTACCATTCAGAAGCATAGACAATCATTTCTGTTCCCACTTTGATTAGTAAGGTAAGAAGTGGAGATCAGAAGTATGGCATGGCTTCAATATAGGTGATCATAGTCATAGCATACACTAAAACATAGGTCCGTGCTACATATTGTCTTCTGGGAAAAACAACCAATCACATCGGACAGCACACAGCAACTGGAATTCCTTTCATTACACGTAGAAATACAAATTTTTCATCAGGCCTCCTGTATGTATTTTGCGGTACAGATACTGGTTGTGTGCATCCCACACTTTCCTTGTTCCCAGTTATAGAAGTGGCTATTTCTTTTCCTCAAAATGGTCAAGGATAGGACATGTTCTAGAATTTTGTAGAAAGGACTCATGCTGTCCACCTTTTTGCAGTACGCTTAGAAATTAATGGTCCGTGTGCGATGTACAAAAAAAATGCAACTTCTGGTAATAGGCCAAAAATACTGCTCATCATGTCTTAAGAAGAAAAAATGTCTACATAGAAACATGATGGCATCTAAAGAGAAATAGAACAAAAACGACTACAATGATGAAATACTAAATCGTGCTTGTGGCTGAGACGCATGGTGTGTCTGGGTATTAAGCACAAAAATTTTCTCGGCTGAACCACCTGCCATCTCTTCCCCTGCTAGATTAGTTAACTCTCACAATTGCCAATGTAGTTGATATGAGAGGCTTAATCTCTAGCAGAGGAGGCGATCACAGCTGACTACTGTTGAGCCAAAGAAATGTTCTGGATTTTGCACTTAATACCAGACACCTATGGGTCTCAACCACAGCATGATTTAGTATTTCATCATTGAAGTGTTTGTGTTTAATTTATTCGTAGATGGTATCATGTTTCCGAGTTGACATTTATGTTTTTAATTTAAAATTTGATTTTTAATGAAAAATTTGTATTTCTATGTGTTGATGAAAGTGATAGCAGTTGCTATGTGCTATCCGTTGTGTTATCCAGAGGGCGGTATATAGCACCGGACCTGGTTTAGTGTATGCTGTGGCTAAGATCACCTAGATCAAAATGCGGAAGTGGTATTTTATGGGGATGTTTTCACATTTTTGGAAAGCTGAAGCATTTTATTCCTTCCTAGTGCTGGCATTTGTTTTCAACAACATGAATACAGGCTGTCTCAAGCTGTCATGCACGCATCAAGATATATCTGCAGACTAAGTGAGCTGATATGTGCACTATATGTACATTGTAGGATACCCAGGGGTTCACCTAGCCTTTCTGCTGCCTGAGGTGAAAACTGCCCCCCCCCCCCCAATGCCAATTTCTTTACCTAACTCCTTTGCCACAATGAAAATGCTCATGGCTCTTCTGCTGCCCCCCTCTTGCTCCTTCCTGGTGCTGTCTGAGGCAATCGCCCCACCTGGCCTTATTGGTGGTGCACACCTTAGGATACCTATTTGAGAAGACCACATCTTTTAATGCAATTATAGGTTGTTACTCAAAAAGGATATCATTGACCTGTGACGCCTTAAAAGGAATTTGTCAAATTAAATGTTGTAATACAAGAGTAGAGCAGCAGAAAAGCTCACAAGATTACAATCTTTTTTTTTATTTTCCTTCCTTTCCCCCCTCCCCTTCCCCTGCTTTCAGCACACAGATACATTTTCAGGACTGCTGTGCATGCGCACAAGTCCTCTCCATTAAGCATGGCACTGCAGTCCGGACTGTGTATTTCAGAGCTGCTTTGAGTGCTGGCAGCAGCGAATGGGGAGGGGATTAGGAAAATAAAAATGACGATCTGGACTCTTTATCTAAATTACTACTCAAGTATTACCCCGGTTAATAATCTGGAATTGTGGTGACTCTTTAAAGACATCTCCCAAGAAAATAGAAATGTTTGTCATTAACTTGTCTCCTTCAGAAACTGGTGAAGCAGTCCTTTTACAATTATAACATCTCAATAGATGTTATACAGTCTAAAAACTACTAGGCCCATTAACTATTTAACCAAAATCCCCTTTACTCCAACCCAAGCCTTCGTCTAGAAGAGTACTGAGTATTTATAGCTCCATTGGTGTCTTCGGGCTGCCATCTTTCTCTCTTTGGTGGCCAGAATAAAAAAAGGCAACGTGTAGCCCATGTCTTTTACGAAATTGACAACCCTGGTCCTTCACACCAACGCACAACCTACAAATTTTTCAGAAATTATTCTTCTCATGAAATACATTTGATGATAGGCTTCCTGTTAAAGAAAACCTTTTTGAAAATGTTTTGGGTTTATTTAAGCAGCCTCAACTCTGTTAAAGAAAATATGCAGGAAGCATAAATCTTGAAGGTGTTGGCAATTTAAATATGAATTTTGAGTACTTTTACCTCACATATACCATATTCAGGACTTGATCAATATAAGGAAGCTAGACCAGTTAGACATTTGACACTGTTGCTTAACTTTTTGGGTTGTTTTCTATTGAACTTTGCTACCTTAAAATGTTGCATTGGTTTCTGGCATTGTTGGTTCATTCCTGACCAGGATAGGTTCTACCTCTTCAAACATGACTGTCACTATGCCTCCCTTGTGGACCTTACTTGCTTCATTCTGTCGCAGTTTATTACTGAATACTAGTTTTTGGTTCATTACTTCTGATACCTAAGAATGTTTTTTTATATATATTTTCTGAAATGCAGTGTTTTTTGTTATCCAGAATAGTTCTCCAGTGTATAGAGAAGAGACAGCATGGCCATTGTCTTTATCGCTGTACATCCTTTTTGAGGCCTGCTCACATAATCCATACCTAATTGTTTCTTGCCTGGCAAAAGGACCTGTAACAATACTCCCATCATAGACTGTTAAACAGAAGCCATTATGTTTTAATGTTTATTTAGCATTGCAGTCTTCTTGACAACGGGATGCTGGGAGGTCGTTGTCTAAAGTAATCTTCTAATATGCCACATTGATGTATTTTTAACCTATTTCTAGAAGCAGTGCTGTCTTCGACAGAACTAACTGTGCCTTACAGTGCCATGGGACATCATTTAATGAAAGATAACGTGTAGCAGCAGAGATAAATTATTAAGCTCTCAGTAGTGCAGTTTATGGAATTATCAGGCTTTTGCACAAGTTGCTCAAAAAATAAAAAATGCATGAAAATGATCACTGCTAATGTATGGAGGGTAACATGGTATTGTAGGCATTTGTGTGAAGAAAATGCAATATACTGTATATTCCTGACATAAGGCCCATTACACGGGCCAATGATCCGAACAGTTATCAGGAAGGAGCCTTCCTAGGAACGCATGAATGCACTTTCTAATGGTGCTGCCTGCACAAGAAGTCTCTCGTTCATCGGGTGAAAGTATCTCTGGTGTGGACACAAAAATCATTGTTTCTGGGCAGCAGATCATGCTGTCTAAAGAGAGATCTGCTGCCCAGAAAGAATGTATGTGTATGGGGATGAGCAATCACTCTAGCTATCGCTTGTCCCCATACAGTGGAGGTGACTGTAAAGAGCAGGCAATTATCAGGAACGAACGGTTCATTCCTGATAATTGCCTTCTGTGTAAAAGGGCCTTTATGTATTGTCTGTCCCTGCAGTGCTGTATGACAAATCAAATGCAGTGTCAGTGTAAGGACACATGGGCATTTTTTCTGTGGAGGACACGTGGATTTGTGGCAGGATTTGCTGCTTATTTTGTATTGTGACTAAGTCTTCATAGCCGTGGTTATAAATTCAGTGAGATCTTTACGTGTGAAATCCAGATTTTACCATATGATATCAGTCTCGACTTGTAGTATTATGTATGACAAGATGTCTCAGGAGGGCCCAGTGAGTTGAAAGAAACATCCAACGAGCAGTTTTACCTGATACAAAACCGTTCGAGCTTACTGGTGAAAAAAGACCATGATTTGTGGATTATGTCTTATTTGATACCATATTATTCACATACCCTTCATTTTTCTCAGTGTTACTACATTATGGTAGACTACATACTTGTGATGCCTTTTTAGAATGGATTCAAGAGCGGCCAGAAAGAGTAAAGATACTCTTTTCTAGTTTTTTATTAATTCTATGAGATGTATTGTTGAAAAAAAGTGCATTTCCTAAAGAAGTTTTCCAGGAAGAATGAACTGAAAGTCCCTAGCCTGCATCACCTACTGAGGGTCATGCTTACCTGTTCCATGCCTCTCCAGTCCTGGGTGCTGGCTCCCATTCCTCTCCTGGTCCCCGGATTATACTCTTCTGGTTGGGTATGGACATGATGGGGCAGATTTTATCATAGCTGGTGATGTACGTCAGGCTATTGATTAACCGGTGCACTGCCTGGATGTGTTAGCATGATTTATGATGAGGTGTACAATGGGAGCCTGGCTGGCGTCGATTTCAGTGTTCTTCTAAGTCAGAAAACTAGAGTGGAAGGATGATAAATGTGTCAGGGCCTCCATCCCAGCCCTGTCCCTGGTAGGTGGAGAAAAGGCCACTTACACAAAAATATTTGTGCAAGTTCAGTTGGAAAAGTTGCCAACGCTGCAGTTGGTGAATTTGTCATGGCACAAAAGTGGCCTATCTTTATGATAAAATCACTGGCAAATGACTGGGTTCAATGGGATGTGTGCCTGAGTGTTCACCGCTGAAGCCAGTCATTGGCTGCATTGGTGCACGAGACTGTGTCCATACCCGACCAAAAGAAAACAAGCCAGGGACCTAAAAAATGTAGGAACAGGAGCCCACATTCAGGATCAGAGAGATGGGGTTCGGGTAAGTATGAATCTTACAGTAGCGAGACAGGCTAGGGACCATTAGTTAATTATTAATTATTCCTAGAAAAGCCTGCTATGGAAAGTAGAAATGAATGGCTGGAGTGATCAGTCATAGTCACCTCTTTTCCCTATAAAAATATTGTGTGCCTTATATTTTTTGAGCCCAAGTTCACATATGGTAAACCCAAATGGAAATGGACAAAACTTCATTTGTGGCCAAAACTTTGAAGGGGGTTGTCCAACTTATTAAAAATTTCCCCCAAGCCAGCAATTTTCAGAAAATGACATATACTCAATCATTTCATCGCCTGACGTTTCCAGTGTTGCTTCTCTGATCCTTTCCGTCGGGTTTTGTAGCAATGAAGTGCCCATTTACTCCACTTGACCACTGCAGCCAATTACTGGCATCAGTCCAGTCATAAACTGCTGAGGTCAGTGATCTGCTGCACTTATGTCTGAATATCCAGGCACGTCTTCGCTGCTAAGAAGCTGACATCACTACTGCAGTGAGCTGGAGGATCGGAGAGGCAGTGCTGAAGCGATGAGTGAGTTATTTTATGGCAATTGCTGGCTTTGCTAACAAGTCATACAGCCCCTTTAAATAGATGCAGGCAACTGCTTCTCTAAGGGTATCCACCCTGGTCATTAACTCATCCCTGCGGATCCAGGCCCTGGAAGCCCCTGGAAGCTGCCAGCACCTTTGTGGAGGTCCTCCTCTGTGACATGTATTTGGTTAATTACCCACATATTCTGTAGAATTGCACTACTACTTAGAATAGCCATTTTCCACCAACAGTCTGCTACAGCTACATGGTATGGCCATTATCTAGAAATTGTAATAGAAAAACAGTGATTAATAATGCCTAAGAACGTCCCTTTGATATAAACAACCTTCTGTAGGCTGCCTGCTACGTGGGGCTTTTATACCAAGAGAGATTGCGTGTCAGTTTTCAGCGTGCTTTATAGTGTCATTATATAGCTCACCTTAGCAAGGATCTGTCAGCTTTACTGGCGAAATGCTAGCACAGGAAGAAACACAGTCAAGTGGGGCAACAGACCGCCAAAATGGCACAATAAATATCAAATATGGCATAACATTATGTTGTAAGAAAATGCATTTCCCTGATGTACTGTATGAACTCCTTGTAAAGTTCACAGCAAGAGACACACCCGTACCCTCTACTTTTATGAGGCGCTAGCATATGTGTATGTAAACTGCAAGGTACGTAGGTTTAGCGTGGTTTCTATTCACAGGCAAGGAAACTGCAATTCACAGGTTTATTAGAAAACCCATTTCCATTTTCTTGCATATTGGGAGGTTTTTCCATTCTAATTTTCAATATATTTGTAGCACGTTAGGCCTGAGGTGGTCAATGATTTACTTGCTTGAACATTTGGGGTTTTTTGAATAGATAGAGCCATAGAAATTCGCTTAGATTTAGTGGGGCCCATAAATTAAGACATTAAGGTTTATTTTGCTCCAGTATATTGTGCCTGTGCCCACGCCATTTATGATTTGAATTGTGTGTCCCTTAAGAGGTGACGGGAAAGAATACGCCAGAAAATACCTATTTACGACAAAACATAGGGTATACACCACTTTTTATACTGCCTTTAGAGCTGGTACAGTTGTTTTTCTAAGACTGCGCCAAAAACAAGGTTGCAAAATAGGTCTAAACAAAAACCTGGCGGAACAGTTGTCTAACAAATAAACTTGTGTCTTGCATAAATGGAAGAAAGTTGTGGCACATAACTATATATTTATTGCGCAGCAAGCGTTCTAGCGTAACAAGAGTGTTAAATCTGCCCAAGTGTTTCTACAACACAGACTAAAATCACGTATTAATACAGCATTGAAGCAACGCAAGTCACTGCTGAAGCCAGTCATTGGTGGCAGCAGAGCATGTGACCAAATGTGAAAGAAAACAAGGCAGGTACCAGAACACTTCAGAGACATAGAGAGGGACTGCAGTGGCGGGAGCAGGTTTTTAGGCAGGCTGCGGGCACATGCTAAAAAATCAATATTGCTGAACAACTATGTACACCATTGGGGGCATTTTTTTATCATTGCATTTTACTATTTTGTATTTTTTTTATTTTGGGCTAAAGTGATTTAATTTTTTTTTTCGTTCTATAGCATTCACTATCAGTATATCTGCAGGCTGGTTTGCTTTCTGTTTTACACTGAATCTGTCAGACAACAGCTCTGACAGCTCCATGTGTAGCCCTTATCTCTGAACTCCTGACAGCCCATAAACATTTAATTAAGCCATATTTTTAGCAAACTGGAAAAGGTTTAGCTAAAATGAGTGTGTTTATGAGCTGTCAGCAGTTCAGTGATAAGGGCTGCACAGGGGTTCACTGTAATCAGAAAGCCTGCTAGTCTGGAAAAACACAGAAACAGAAAGCTCTACAGAAAAAACTGTTCAACATTTTTAATAAAGATTATTAAAAGAATTTAAAAATTATTTTAGCCCCAAATTAGTAAACTGCAATAATAAAAAAAAAATGCCCCTAAGGTGTCTTTAAAGGGTTATTCTCATTTTAGACAATGGGGGCATATCGCTAGGATATGCCCCCATTGTCTTATAGGTGCGGGTCCCACCGCTGGGACCCGCACCTATTTCCAAAACGGAGCCCCCAAAGTGAATGAGGGCGCACTGCGCATGCGCAGCCGCCCTCCATTCATTTCTATGGGGCCGCCGAAAATAGCCGAGCGCTGGCTCGGCTACTTCCGTCGGCTCCATAGAAATGAATGGGAGCGCACCGCGCATGCACGGCCCGGCTCCCATTCATTTCTATGAGCGGCGCGGGGAGCTGCGCCTGGTGGTGGCCGGACCCCCGGAAACCTGGGGTCCTCCAGGCGCAGCGCTCCCCGCTTTGTTCTGGATATAGGTGCGGGTCCCAGCGGTGGGACCCGCACCTATAAGACACTGGGGGCATATCCTAGCGATATGCCCCCATTGTCTAAGATGAGAATACCCCTTTAATGTTGCGCAGAAATCCAATAGAATATATGTAAATTATGAATAATGTGAACCCATTATTGATATACAGTAACAGTGGCCATTTTGAAACAAACCCTTAATAATAGGAACATTAAAAGTGAGATATGAAGGAAACATTTGTGTCACCCTTCAGGAGAATAGATGAAGCAATATTGGTCATTCTATATGATGGCTACCTTCACGGTTTAGGTTGAGTTGGGCCCTTCAGACTGTGTTCTTTCTTCTTATATTCTTCTTGTGTGATATACCAGATCACCCTGAATCACCAGTTTTAAGCTACAGTAGAGGTTGGTTAGTCTGGATTAATCAAAGGCTTTCCAGTAATGGCTTTCCATGGCCCATCAAGCACTTTGCATCAATCAAGGATTTCTGTCAGTAAAATTCAATGCTAGGATCTTTCATCGTAATAAGGAAGCGGAGGAAAAACCATCATCCTCAGAGTGAGATTATAGGCATTTTACCTGGCATTTCTTTTTACAGAGCCATTTCTAATATTTTGAGCAAAGTGACATCTGTAAATGTTAAATCATCCAAACAGAGAATAGGATTGTGGGAAATCAATGTGTGCCTTTCCCATTTATGAACGTAATGCACATAGCAAGTGAATAGATTTGCTGCAGTCATATGAAAAATGAAGGAACTGTTCAATAGATGATGATTGGCCTTAAAGGTACCATGATAGTTATTGTCCACCTAACCTCGGCTGGAGGCTAGTTGAACAATTTATAAGGGGAGCATTTTCAGATGCAGAACTGAAATCTGTCACTGATGTATATCCAAAGATAGTTGTGTGGTCATGATACAGCAAAACCATGTTACTTTATGACAAAAAGTCCAGTAATGGTGAACGTCAATTCCAATTTTTTTGACACATCAAATTCCACAAATGGGTGAAGAAGGCAAATATAGGTATGGGATTGGTATGCCATATTATATAAATGAGCTTTGGCTCTCTCACAGTACTCAAAGCTGCTGTCAGTTCACCACAAAAACTAGAAGTTTCATGTGGTTGGTCTTTTCTTGGCAAAGGGAATGTAGAAGACTTAGACACCATACCACTGGGCACCAGGGATTGGTATGTCAAAGTTCTAGGGGTACTACCATCATAACCACGAAGGTTAGCACAAGACATGTGTCTTGATAGGATAGGACTGACCCACCAGAGTTACCAGAGGATCCTCTAGTGGGCCCAGGCTCTGACAATAATGGACCCCTAATAAAACAGGGCCCCCTAAGGTCCCATATACACAGTAGGTTCGCCCTCAGAATCATTTCCTCTGGTGGGCCCAATGGACTTCAGTCTGATGCTGCCTGTGAATACCAGGGAATGGTGTGCAAAAACTGGCCACCAACAAAATTGTGAATTCAATGGCACCTTGTGTGGGACAACAAAAGAACATGTCACCACTGTGTCTTAAAAACGAACCAGCTATGACATTTGGTGTCTTATAGATGTATTCAGGCCAAAATTTTTTACTTTAAATAATTCAAATGAAAATAAATGATATGACATATGGCCAGTACTTTATATAGGAAAGAGAGAACAAGCCAAGAACGTTCTGCCCTGTTCTCACTTTTTTACCCATAGATATGTGGCATAATAGGACTCTCAGTAGGTCTTTGACACTTGCACAACATGTGTTCCCTCCTAAAGATGTGACTGTACTATAACAGTAATACATTAACTAATTAGATTTTCCATATAATCATGGATAGAAAGCCCAACCCAGTCTTTTTTTTTCTTTTCTTTTTCTTTTTATAACTGGGAATTCAGCCAAGCAATAATTACGAGCTTTGCAGCTTGCTCCTGTAATCACTGATGGTCGGGCGAACGTAAAAGCACACTAAAGGTAGTCACTTTGTCCCTTCTGGATCTTCAGGGTTATTTACTGTCTACATTGGCATTGTAAAATCGGTAACTTCAGTGAGCATAATATGCCTACTCATCTGCACAACAAATCCAGTGTGATAGCTCATTATACAAGGCGATGTACAAGGAAGGCCACTGAAAGTGTATGCGTGTGCATAAGGAACTTCTGCAGAAATTACATCCAGGGCATAGTCACAGGCAGCAGGATGTCAGCATGGGGTTTCCTTCTGCAGCATGTTCATGGACTTCAGCGAGGATAATTTTGATGAATAGGACAGTGCAGAAATGTATATTTCAAAAATGACCCCTTCCCTCCTGTTTCATTTCCTTTCAGGACTACTGTTTTTGAGAAAGGATAGACTTGTGGCTAATCTGTTCTGGAAACGTCTCCAACTGCCCCATAGATCTGAATGGGGTTTGCAGAAAGAAGTCCATGCCCATACTGCAGAAAAGATCCCTTTAGACGTGCGTAGGTGATTGCGCAGTTGCTTGTATTTTCATTTGTGAACGTACAGTAAGACTACCTGCATATGATGTAGATTCGCATGCAGAAAATCTGCATGTAAACTGCATTGACAACACATTAAAAAGTACATAAATCTGCACTACTTCTTGCAGTTTTTGTGCGCTTTTTTGTGTGTGGGTGTTTTTTGTTGCAGATTTTTTGCATTGAAGTGTACATAAGGTGCATATTCACACAAACAATTGACATGCTGCAGATTTTAAAATCCCCATGGCAGGTCAGTTTCCTTGCGTAGGAAATACATGATGTGTACATTAGATCTGGCAAGTCTTATTCACTTTGCTTGTATTGTATTATGGCGCAGTTTTTTTACACGAAAATCTGTGCAAATAATGCACCTTAATCCGTATTGTGTTCAGTTACCCTAACGGTTCGTCTACATGGAACATGACAAAGCAGCGAAAAAATCTTTAGTGGATTTTGCCAAAGATCCACAGCAAAAATCCACAGATATTCTGCTATTCCATAACCGGATGCAGAATATACAGTGAACCCTTGTTTAGTCTTGAGGACTGCTCTGCACGCGCCTTCCCTTATCATCCTGCCCTCTTCACTGATGACAGAGAGGAGGTAAGAGGCCATCTCTTTACCCCACCATCCGTAGAATATGTTTACCTAGATCACCATTGTCCCCACGACCCCAGGTGTGGCTGGTATTGATACCAACTCTTCCACCTACATTAGTATGGGCAATTGAAGCAGGTGTAGAGTTCCTTATTTCAAAGCTGCAAAGAATCTTACTGGTTGGAGATGGTGCAGTCTGCTTTCTTACAGGTTGAGGATGGTGCAGTCTGCTTTCTTACAGGTTGAGGATGGTGCAGTCTGCTTTCTTACAGGTTGAGGATGGTGCAGTGTGCTTTCTTACAGGTTGAGGATGGTGCAGTGTGCTTTCTTACAGGTTGAGGATGGTGCAGTGTGCTTTCTTACAGGTTGAGGATGGTGCAGTGTGCTTTCTTACAGGTTGAGGATGGTGCAGTGTGCTTTCTTACAGGTTGAGGATGGTGCAGTGTGCTCTGTTACCTTTTGGGATGGTGCAGTGTGCTTTCTTACAGGTTTGTCGTGGTTGCAGTGTGCTTTCTTACTGGTTTGGAGATGGTGCAGTGTGGTTTCTTACTGGTTGGGGATGGTGCTGTGTGCTTTCTTACTGGTTGGAGATGGGTGGTAGTGTGCTTTCTTACTGGTTGGGGATGGTGCAGTGTGCTTTCTTACTGGTTGGGGATGGTGCAGTGTGGTTTCTTACTGGTTGGGGATGGTGCTGTGTGCTTTCTTACTGGTTGGAGATGGTGTAGTGTGCTTTCTTACTGGTTGGGGATGGTGCAGTGTGCTTTCTTACTGGTTGGGGATGGTGCAGTGTGGTTTCTTACTGGTTGGGGATGGTGCTGTGTGCTTTCTTACTGGTTGGAGATGGTGCAGTGTGCTTTCTTACTGGTTGGAGATGGTGTAGTGTGGTTTCTTACTGGTTGGGGATGGTGCAGTGTGCTTTGTTACCGTTTGGGGATGGTGCAGTGTGCTTTCTTACTGGTTGGGGATGGTGCAGTGTGGTTTCTTACTGGTTGGGGATGGTGCTGTGTGCTTTCTTACTGGTTGGAGATGGTGTAGTGTGGTTTCTTACTGGTTGGGGATGGTGCAGTGTGCTTTGTTACCGTTTGGGGATGGTGCAGTGTGCTTTCTTAGTGATTGGAGATGGTGTAGTATGCTTTCTTACTGGTTGGAGATGGTGTAGTGTGCTTTCTTACTGGTTGGGGATGGTATAGTGTGCTTTCTTACTGGTTGGAGATGGTTGTAGTGTGCTTTCTTACTGGTTGGAGATGGTGTAGTGTGCTTTCTTACTGGTTGGAGATGGTGTAGTGTGCTTTCTTACTGGTTGGGGATGGTGCAGTGTGATTTCTTACTGGTTGGGGATGGTGCAGTGTGCTTTCTTACAGGTTTGTGGTGGTGCAGTGTGATTTCTTACTGGTTGGAGATGGTGTAGTTTGCTTTCGTACTGGTTGGGGATGTGCAGTGTGCTTTGTTACCGTTTGGGGATGGTGCAGTGTGCTTTCTTACAGGTTTGTGGTGGTGCAGTGTGATTTCTTAATGGTTGGAGATGATGTAGTGTGCTGTCTTACTGGTTGGAGATGGTGTAGTGTGCTTTCGTACTGGTTGGAGATGGTGTAGTGTGCTTTCTTACTGGTTGGAGATGGTGTAGTGTGCTTTCTTACTGGTTGGGGATGGTGCAGTGTGCTTTGTTACTATTTGGGAATGGTGCAGTGTGCTTTCTTACAGGTTTGGGGTGGTGCAGTGTGATTTCTTACTGGTTGGGGACGATTCAGTGTGCGTTCTTACTGGCCGGGGATGGTGCAGTGTGTTTACTAATACTTAAAAATTAGCATAAAACTAAATAAGATGGACAGAAACCGTACCATATTTATGACACTGGTGCAGACGGTGCATTTAAAGGGCTGTGTCAAGTTTGTAAGTGAGAGGATAACTGATCACTGGGGATCTAACTTCTGGGACCCTCACCAATCTTGAGAACTGGGGTCCTGTTTCCCCGATCCGATGGACCGACAGGCGAGGCATACACCCTACTGCTCCATTCAATCTCTGCCAGAAATAGCCAATTACTGTGGATAGGAGATAACTTCTAAACTGGGTACAACCCCATTACATTTGGCTTCTCTGATGAGACACGTTAGTATTTTTACCTCTTGGCTGCCTTACTTTACACAAATATTGTGGTGCATGCCACTATTAACATTTGGGGCGTTTTACAACTCCTTAAAGGGATTCTGTGAACTACAGATACCATTAGACGATCCTCTGGATAAGTTATCAGTATCAGATCCGTGGGGATCCACCACTCGGCAACCCCACAATCAGCTGTTTCGGGCTGCCACTATGCCAGAAACTATACTATGTATGGAGATAGAGGCAGATGTGTAGTGGCATTTCCGGGATGCCGCAGCTCAGATCTCATTCAACTGAACGGGAGCTGACCTTCAGTACTGGAAACTACACGGTATGGAGCCTTCTGCTTCGGCTCTGTACACTATTAGTTACCATGGCAGCCCAAAACGGCCGATCATGAGGGTGTCGGATCCCAATGATCTGATATTGATGACCTATCCTGAGGATTGGTCATCAATATCTGTAACCCGGAAAACTCCTTTAAGCAATGTCCCCTTTTCTAGATACCTTTCAAGGCTGGCTAGTGAGGCCTAAAAAGTGTCTAAAGCAAATAACAAGTCAGAGACACAACATGCACGCCAGTTTTTCAGTGCAATTTGAGCCAGAATTCTGATGCATTTTCTTAGTAAATCTTCCCTGATGTCTCCAAGCTGTCTTCATTCAAGTTGTATTTTGAGTCTTCTGGACTGAAATCCTATTTTTTGCAGTTTGCTTTGTGCATAATGTTATCTGAGTGGAATGAATGAAGTCATTGGTTGTTTTTAGTACTTATTTTTTTAATAACGCCCGTGAAGTTTTTTTTTCATGTAGTTACATGAAAGTTAATGATGCAGAGCAATGTAGCAAAAAGAATATTTCCTGCTGTGACCGATAATGTTAATGTATTAAAAGCATTGGCTGCTTTTTTAATGAAATCAGGAACCAATCAACTGATACAAGGCCCTCTGCAATTATTATGGCACATTTCAACAGCGAGAGACTAGCTAATTTAATCTTTTTTTTCCTTTATTGTGATATTTTTAACAGCTGTAGTAGGTGGATGTACATGCTCATGCTCTGCTTCGTCTGAAAAAGATTCATAGTATTTAGTGGCATCTTTCTACTGTACTTTTGCATTGTGAATGCCATTTTTTGCAACTTCTTTTTGTGCAGCACTTTTTGCGTTAAAACACCAGCTCCAGATGTTAGCTCAAGGTCTATGGACTCGCATTTTTTGCTCCTGGTACGGCAGACCGCCCAGTAGAGGGGAATAGAAAATAAGAGTGATAGTTTTGGCCCTGAGGATGGTAGTAGTGCTCACAGTGGCATTTCCTCCTCTCTGGCTCTCCCTGGGTACATGCAGTGACACAGGAGCACACCCTTTCTTCTCTTGTGACAGACCCTAGTATTGGGGCTCATGTCTCGTAGTGATTGGGGTGCCGTTAATGTTGTGTTTTGGCTGAATGCAGGGCAGGAGTGTGGATTAAGTGGCCGGCGGATGGTGGAGGAGTCAATAACCTGGCTAGTAGATATAATAAGTCTCTGTTTACTAAAGTGAAGAATAGGAGTAGTAGAACATCCAACGGTAATACAGTGTAATTCCTTCCCAACAGAAATGTGTGGACTGCAGCAATGATGGGGGTCGTGGTACTCCTTCTCCTTGTCTTTCTAAAGTCTCTTTCTGCAGAACTTTAGGCTGGAAGTGAGGTTCTTAGTAGATGTTTCTGTAATTTCCCTCTCCCAGCAGTAAACAAGCACAATACCTTGCTGACTGCCTCCAGTGCTTGACCTTGCAGATCCTGGACCTTCTAATTTCTTCCCTTTGTCTCTCTCTTTCTGGAGCACTTTCATGCAGCAATTGTTCTGTGGCTTTAGAAGAGGTGAATATTCAGAGGTGAAGATTCTCTGACCTCAGGCCTAGCTCTGGGGAGTAAGCACATGTAGATCCTCTCTCTTCCTCAGCTAGCACTAGACTCCCCACTAACTGAACTAACCAGGGGGCAGGCACAAGTCCATCTTCTGCCAACCCAAAGGGGTTGAGTCAAGGTGCTAACTCTGACTTATCCATACAATGTTGTTGGGTATACAAATACATTAACTGTAAACTTTTTACTTAAGAATCTAACAATACAACAATTGACCTTTGCAGTAACCTTATTCTGGGGTACTTCACTGGCTTTTTTATTAATTAGGTGGTGTTTGCTTATTTTTCCAAAATGCAGCCTGCTATATCTATTGGCGCTTTTATGAGATTTTGCCAATATGTTCTCTATAGTGTAAAAATGCCATGAAAAATCACAAGTGGTACTGGGGGAGATTTTGTCAAAATTGGTGCAAAGGAAAACTGGTTTACTTGCCCTTGGTAACCAATCAGATTCCACCTTTTATTTTTCAGAGCTGCTTTGGAAAATGAAAGGATCAATCTGAGTGGTTGATGTGAGCAACTAAGCCAGTTTTGATAAATCTCCCTGACTGTGTGCAAAAATTGTCATAAAAAGTGGCAAAAATACCACTTGCGCTTACACTAGCATTTTTTTTACAGGTAAAAAAATGCTAGAGCAGCAGCATATTACAGCCATTCATTTTCTTTCTCCTGATATTTTATCTGTATACAATATGTTATCATTTTCAGTGATTCTTGGGGCACAAGTCCCAGGATCTTACCTGTATTGGTCAATACTACTTAAAGCTCACTAATCTAAGCTTTAGTATTTTTCCAATCAACCTGTAATTAACCACCCAAGTTTTCTGTGCTAATCCCAAGGTCTTACAAGGAAAGAAAGGGCTGTCAGTAGCCTCAAGAGCAGAAACTCCCACACTGCAAGATTTCAGCGAACAACCATTTCGCAGCAGGTCCTGCTATTAGGTATAAGTGCTGCACAGGGTACAAGATTTGGCCCAGCAAGCGTTGTTCTGCCTGTCACTATATTTTGATCCTCTCATCTTGCACTATATACTTATTGCCTTTAGTCACCACCATGTTTGCATGTTAGTGAATGTCTCTATCCTCATTTACACCCACTGTCCACCTACACATAATGCATACAGGTGATAGCAGTAATTGCTTGGTGCTACCATGTCTTTTATGTTAAGATGGTGGCTACAGCAGGTTGGCATCATGGGACCTGTCTAACTGCAGGGCCACTGATTTAATTAGAGCTCATCTCTCAAGAAAGTTGACCATCAATAGCTTGTTAATAATCAAGTCAACATTAGACCTTTAATTTCGGGTGGGCAGCGACCAGCAAACATATGGGAATAAGATATTACTTGTGCCAAGAAGGAAAGCCGTGAGCTCTTGCACTAAGCAAACAATATACTTTATCTTAATATAGGGAAGAGATAGCTTTATTAAACTCTGTTGAGTCTTTATATTTATAGGCTTCGAGTGTCCTACATAAGTATATGAAGATAAATAAGGCATTGCTAGTTCTCTTCGAGAAGAACGAGTTTGCATATAGAAAATGTTCAGTCTCTGAGGCTCTAATGATGAGTCTTCCTATAAATAGGAAAGGTGATATGTTCTTGACGAAGGGAACATTGAGGCCACCTATATAAGACTGGGATGTGGGGCAGAATAAGTTTTCTTAATAGGATGAATTTTGATGATTCTTCCTGTAGAATGTAAGGTTGAACATTTTTGTACAATGCGTTGATGGACACTGCGGTACTATAAGATGTATTTTAGAATTGAATGTAAAGCCTTCTTACATATATGCCGAACTATTATGATGGCTAGATGAATTCTCATGGGAGGAACAGGGATTGTTTCTGTAGAATATATTCTGAACATCTTGGTAAGCGGTGATGAACCTTAGTTTTCTAGGACCTAAATATTGATGATTTATCTGATATTTGATTGGTGGAGGTCCAGCTCACGCCACCCTTGTCGATCTGCTGTATGAAGGGGTCACAGCACTTGGGGGAGCACTGTAGCCTTTTTCTTGCTCTACGATATCACTTTTATCAGTGACATGGGCTTTCTGGTGAATGGGATTGAACTGCAATACCAAGTACAATCACTACACAATGTATGGCACAGTGCTTGGTGTACTGTGAGGGCCTCATCTGAGTGCTGCAGCTCTTCAGACACTTGATCAGTGGAGGTTCTGGGAGTTAGACCCCCAGCGATCAGATATGGATGACCTATTCTCAGTATGGTTCATCAATATTTAATTCCTGGTTAATCCCTTGGAGTAGAATGTTGTTGCTACATTGGTGTGTTGTGACACCTTGTAAAATAAAAAAAAATTGAGTCTTGACCACAGAAGGACTTATAGGGACAACACAGTTTCTGCTGATCCAAACTTAGGTCACCATAGAACCCTATGATAATATGAGTTTTCTACAGTACACCCACAGGAATCCAGGTGTTACATCACAATACAAACATTTAAAGGGGTTTTCCAAAATTTTTATTCTGATAACCTATCTTCAAGATAAGTCATCAGTATCTGATCGGTTGGAGTTCGACACCCGGGACTCCCACTGATCAGTTTGAGAAGGCAGCAGCACTCCAGTGAGCGTCACTGCCTTTTCTCAGCTTTTCTTAGGCCAGTGACGACACCTTCATCTATCACATGGCCTAGGAGCAGCTAAGCCCAATACCAAGCACAGCCCCTATACAGTGTAAGGAGATATGCTTGGTAAGTTGCAAGAAGGCCGCGGCACTCAGAGGAGTGTTGGCAGCGTCCCAAACAGCTGATCAGCAGGAGTCCCGGGAGTCGGACCCCCACCGGTGAGATACTGATGACCTATCCAGATAATAGGTCATTAGTAAAAAAAATCTCGGAAACCCTTTGAAAATGGAGACATACAGACTGAGAAGAACCACCAGTATTTTTTGGCTTAGATTCTTCTAGAGGTATATTTTTGTCTTATTTATTAGGTTAAGTTTCTTATCAAAACTGGATTACGCATGTAATAAAATACAGAATAATATTGTTGGAATTATTTTGACAGCTTTCTGAATTGAGTTTTGAGTCATCCCGTAGCACAGAATCTCATGCAGATTATTGGATTTTGCAGATAAAATATTTGAGTTGCTTTTTCATCATCTGAGTGGAAAACTAAAATTGGATGATTTATTTTACTGTTTATAATCTTAGCCTTGAGCCAGAACACAATTTACAGTCTGTGTTTAAAGTTTTTTCAATTAAAGGGGGTTATGAGTAATACAGATATAGAAAATGTTTCCATTCACTCCATATGAAAACTCTTCAGTCAAGATGTGTTTGGTTAAAGGGGTTGTCACTTCGGATATTCTCATTTGGTTAGAAGTGTACCCTGATGCTAAAATAATGCCAGAATGTCCCACTATTGGAACACAAAGATCATCCATGGGAAGGTGAAACCAGCAGCAAGTGTTCTATTTCCTTCAGCGCCACCACAGGGGAAACAAAGCATTGCACCTGTTGAAATCAGGTGACTGGATCCTTAGCTCAATAGACCTCTTTGTAGCGGTCCTGGCTAATAACAGGGGATCTTGAATGGAGGACACCTGCTTAGGGCCTAAGTCCAAGCAAAAAGGGCATCATGGAATATAGACCTGAGAGTTTGGAAGAGTTCGATAAACAGAAAGAAACAGTATCTGGCTCTATTATAGAATTACACGCACACATAAAAATCGAAACTTGGACGTGGTAAAGAAATCATGCTGTCTTCTTCATCAATGTATTTCTAAGCTTTAGCCACAAAGTTATACGTAGAAGGAATAAAATCGCTTGATTCAATTATGTCAGCATTGTGCTGACCACCTATTCATGCTGGAGAAAGAAACAAAATAATCACTGGGCATTGGGCAATCAATAGACCTCGGGGCTGGCATTTAATCATACCCTGTAAGCAAAAAGATTAAAGGGGTTGTCCAAGTTATGAAAAAAAAAATATAGCACTGTAAATCTGATGGGCAGCAATGTATAACTAAGTTCAGCAAGTTTTAGGCAAAAAAAAAATCTATATTTCCTAATTTCCCTGGTTCTCTTCTGGCCTTTGTTTACATGCAATAACAACAATCTCAGCCCCTCCTCCCTTCTCTGCAAAGGCAGTGAATACAAGTGCTGAGTGACATGTCTGCCTGCTGGAATACTCAGCAGCAGAGGTCGCGCTACGTTTTTTTCAGAAGAGTAAAAATACTCCTCTGACCATTTTTGAGGAGTATTTTTACCCTAGGAGGAGTACGAAATCTGCGGTAATTAAAATACATAATACGCAGGCCTGCACTTGCTCACATCTGTGTTGGAGGCTGCATTTGGAGCCTCTGTTGCAGATTCTGTTGAAAAACCAGACAAAAAAGCCTTGTATGCAGGAGTTTTTTGTCTGGTAAAAAGACAGATCGCAAATGGAAACTGAACGGATCCCATTGTAGTCGGTGGAGTCTGTTCAGCTTCCCTGTGGGGTGACAGAAGGAGGGAGCAGGGCCACTAGTGGGGAGACAGGGGGAGCAGGGCCACTAGTGAGGAGACAGGGGGAGCAGGGCCACTAGAGGGCGACAGGGGGAGCAGGGCCACTAGAGGGGCGCAGGGGGCAGGGTCACTAGAGGGGCGACAGGGGGAGCAGGGCCACTAGAGGGGCGACAGGGGGATCAGGGTCACTAGAGGGGCGACAGGGGAGCAGGGCCACTAGAGGGCGACAGGGGGAGCAGGGCCACTAGAGGGGCGACAGGGGAGCAGGGCCACTAGTGGGGAGACAGGGGAAGCAGGGCCACTAGAGGGGCGCAGGGGGAGCAGGGCCACTAGAGGGGCGACAGGGGGAGCAGGGTCACTAGAGGGGCGACAGGGGGAGCAGGGTCACTAGAGGGGGAGAGCTGGGTTATTAGTGGGGTGACAGGAGGAGGGGGAGCAGAGAACTGGGAGACTGGACAGAACCATGGTTGGGGGAGGGGGAAAATCACTCACTTGAAGGGAGGTCCCTTTATGGTATGGGATTTAGACATTACCATTCAGTCACACACATCGGCCCACCCCTCCTCCATACAATCACATGGCAGGCTAACTCAGTCTTACAGTCTAACTCAGAATCCCACCTCATAGAGTTGTCAGCCCCTCCATAGGATTCACGTCTACCTCTCAGGCAGACAGATCCTCTAGTCTCACTGCTACAGACTCTACTGAGCAGCCATCCATGACTTTCCTGCTCTGATAGCAGAGCGCGCCGGCTGCCGACCCACGTGACCTAGTAAGGTCACGTGATAGTGTGACGTCTGGGATTTAGACATTACCGTTATTTCAGGCACAGGCAGCATTGCAGTGCTGCCTGTGCCGTTCACAGCGCTCACTGCGCTGATGAAAAACTGGGAAAAGTCTAAGGCGTAGTGGTACGCCTTAGACTTTTTTCAGGGAGTAAAATTGCTTGAAAACGCGTCTATGACGCATTTTTATGCGTTATTGCGACCTCTGCTCAGCAGCATGTTGTTTGTGTAGGACTACAAGTCCCAG
The DNA here is from genome assembly GCA_900303285.1 of Rhinella marina. Classification (NCBI taxonomy): domain Eukaryota; kingdom Metazoa; phylum Chordata; class Amphibia; order Anura; family Bufonidae; genus Rhinella; species Rhinella marina. The sequence continues at coordinate 227,159 of ONZH01018913.1, read as the reverse complement.
CTGTACAATGACACTGCTGATACACACAGGAAATTCTCCCTACCTGTTCTTGTACAATACAATTCCTCTATAGCTCCTTGCCCAGCATTTGTCTCCTCTCACTGCTGCAGCTACTATTTGTTGTAAAGCCTTGAGCCCTCAGTGTGTTCTGGCTGAAGGGGTTAATGTTTTATCTGAAGGAATCCAGGGAGAGAGCAGATAGCAGCCGGCAAAGAAAGGGGGCGTGGCCAGTGACGTCTCTTGTACAGACTGTTATCTGAACTCTGAGGCTTGTGCACGAAACATCACAGACCAGGGAGATAAGGTGACATCACAGGTCATGTGACCCTCAGTCAACTCTGAGAAACCAGCAGCTTTAGAAACACAAAGTATATGGGAAAGTTGTTGTACCTGACAAGTTAGAAACAGATAAAGAACAAAAAAATAACTCGGACAACCCCTTTAAAGAGTCATGCAAAAGTATAAATATATGCCCTGTTTCCAAGTCAATATCTGAATGTAATATTTATTGGTAGTGGGAGAAAGTCTACTGCCGTCAGGTGCTTGATCCTCTGTAATAATCATATTAGGTAAGACGTACTTTGAAGACAACATGTTAAATAATTTATTAGCTTTATTAATTAGTCAGAAATTTGACGGAATGTCTTTGAAGTGTCCACACAAGATGAGTTTTCATTATACGGCAATTAGTTCCGAAAGACACGCGTCATGAATATATTTTTTAGCGGTAAAATGTTTGCCACACATGATCAGCCGAGTCAGAGCATGAAATTATCGGCAACAGGTTTTATCAAGGTGAACACCTGTTTGGTACCATTTTAATAACAGCTTTACTTTTAGAGTCTTTGCCATGAATGATTCAACTTCTAGAAAATTGAAAGCAAAAATAGCTCATGAAAGAAGGCCAGAAATTGGTTTCCTGAAGGTAGACGATATTGAAGCGTTTGATGGAATGTTCATGGAAATAGCAGCTTTGAATAATTTAGTGAATATGGTTGTGTTACATTTTTCTGCAGAGCACCTGGTTGGTAGCTTCATTCTGGGTAAAAATAGGAAGCTGATCAGATTGTGATGGAACGTCCTGTTGATGGGCTATAACATATTATAATGGTGCAACTGCTCTGGGGTGGGTTCTTACATAGGGGGAAATTTATCATTCCCTACACACTATAAAACTGGCATTCGAAGGTTGCAAAAGTGTTGAGGCCAGTGATTGGCTGCAGTGGTCACATGTTGTCATGTGCTATAGACAAAGGGGTTGTCCAGCCCATAATATTGATGACCTATCCTCAGGATAGGTCAATATCATATTGGCGGGGATCCAACACCCGGCACTCCTGCCGATCAGCTGTTTGAAGAGGAGGCAGCACTCCATGCAAGCACCTCTTCCTATTTGCGCTGCACCTCGTTTCAGAATTGCGCTGTAATACAAGCACCCACTCCATTCAAGTGAATGGAGCGAGTTCCTGAAATTACACTATGTCACCGCTACACTGAGACGAGGCGTAGTGTAATGACGAGGAAGTGGCACTCGCATGGAGTTCCGCCTCCACGTCTCAAAGCTGATCAGCGGGAATCCCGGGTGTCGGACCCTCGCCGATCAGATATTGATGAACTATCCTGAGGATAGATTATCAATATTTTGGGCTAGACAACCCCTTTAATACAGATTGTCAGGGAGGACCAGAACAGCAGTGCTGGAGCGTTGGGCAATTCAACAGGTAAGTAATTTTTTTCAGCATCCCCTACCTATTTTTTCTAATCTTGGACAAACCCTTTAAGGATGTAACAAACACAGTTTTTAGGTCAGATCTTTATGGTGTTTTTCAGTCTTTTTGTTTGGTAAAAGCTCAGTGGGCACATGTTTGCTGCCAATAAGTGAATGTTTTGTGGACTTGTTTGGGGTTTTTCTTCCCAAAGGCTCTATTATAAGGGTTTTTCAAATATACATCACTCCGAAACGTGTCACGTGTATGTACCTAAGTGACTTATGGAATAAACCAAGGTTAAGCAGCAGAATACAGTGAGTGCTGGTCATTTCTTATGCAGTTACCGAAGTAGCTGAAATAAAAAACACATTATGTAAAATTTCCTATTAAAATTATACTAGCACAGTGTAAAAGCACTTTGTAAAGGGTATGCATTGATTCCGGAGGAAAAAAAGAGCACACAGCGTACTTAAACATGACCAAGTAAGCAAAAAATATGTGACCTAAATTAAAAATGGATGTGAAGAAAGTTCAATTTTGATTGTTTGTATTCAAGAGATTGCTTTTTTCTTTCTTTTTTATTTTTAGAGTCATTTTGTATTATTTTGTATTCTTTAGCCCAGCACCAATGTAAAAGTACGGTAATTTAGTGCACTGTAAAAAAAATAATAATAAAGGAAAAAGCACTCTCATATCCCTAGGTGTCGAGGGGTTACTTAAGGGAAAGGTGCCCTGGGTCAGGTGCCATTTGAGGGAGAGCGGCTTAACCGGCATCTCCCTCCCTCCCTCCCTGGTGTTTTCCGGGGGTTCTTGTCATTTGCTGGCAGTGGCATGCAGGAGGTGGGTTGGGGTTGCTTTTGGTGGTCTGGTTGGTTGGGGTCGCAGCAGTTGCGGGAGGTGGTCAATTGGGGCTTTTGTCATGGCAGCTGTGGCGGGGGGAGGTCCTTGGAGTCGGAAATAAATGTGGAGAGGAAGAAGGGGAGGGCTCCACGTTGGGGCTGGACTCCCTGGTTGCTGGTCAATTCTGGTGCGGTTGAGGGGGCCATCAGGGGTGCCTCCGAGCTGGTGCTCAACCGGCTGGGGGCAAGGTGGCCTACCCCCGGATGGGTGGTTATCAGGGTTTTGGGGCTCCAAGGACCTCCTCCTGATTAGGTTATGTTCTTGATGGTATATGTTATACATATGTTATTGGGGGTTGGTTCACTGCATTGCTGCAAATCTGTCACAGTATTTTATGTAAAGACAATTGTATGTCCTTAGATGACTCCGGATGAAGAATAAACAGTTCAGTATGGATGTAAATCATGTATGGTGCTTGCTTTGCTGTCTGCTTTGTGCAACACCTCACTTTGTATATTCTGTCTTCATCCCCATGAATAAAGATGGGAATTAGAAAACATGACAACTCCGGTAAATAAGTGCATGTTGGCAGTTTGATGCTGCCATTGGGATTTCCATTTTATAGGGTTAGCAGAAAAGCACGCACAGCTTGGCATTATTGATCCTGACAAGTTAAGTAATAGCCTGGGAATGTCCACATAGACAATTCTCTTCATCATCTTAATGCATGTGGATCAAATCCAATTGTGTCTTAGTATAAAATATTAAGGCTCTTACACACAGTCATATTACGAATTTGTGCAGTATAGAATGGTAATATGGCACACACAGCTTGGCACAGGACTATCTTGTCTCCAATTCTATACTGTATCAGATAATAGATCTTTATTAGACGCACAACCAGTGCTGCAGCCTCTCATTACGAGTGGTGCCGTGCAGAGAAAATTCCAAAGTGGCCATATGTCATCACTTGCTGATATGGGAAACCCCCTTTAAAATGTAGGTAGAGCCTAACTTAAGATGTTTATGCAATATTCTCGATAGATCTGCGTGTAGACTCATTTAGAAAAGTTATTCATTTATGCACTCGAATGAATGATGATATTCCATAGTGGAGTAGAGATATGTACCTTCAAACAGTTCACCTGAGCTTGTCTATTCAGTAATGTCTAGCCTCCTTCTAACATTACTTCTCCTCCCTCTGGCTCAGATATGCAAGGTCTGTTTGGCGGTTACAGGTGGTATTATGTTTACAGCCTGAGATGTACTTAATATACTGAGATATGCAGTCTTTGTGGTTGATGTTCTCAAATCCAGTTACTCTACAAATCCATAGTCTTCATGACCTTGCGTAGTTATTAGCTTTAGAATTTACTGTACTGTATCTTATAAACTTTAGCCTTTTCTTTTTGAAGAGAATGTGTAATCAGAAAATGACCTATTGGTTAAATGATATTTTTATGTTAAACACATTTTTAAGGAATTTTTGGCAGCTTTTTTTTGTTTTTTTTGAGCAATATCTATTCGATAACGAAAATCTTGCAATTTTAGCTTTGGCAGATAAGGCTACATCAACATCTCTAGCAGATAAAACCATTAGTTTGTTCTAGCAGAGGAACACACTACCGGAGCTATTGTATCCAGCATAGTTGTACACTGCCGGATCCCCATTGACTATTGTGGGATGCGTCAGGCAGCATTCATGCCGGAAATAGGGATCCTGCATTGTACATTGGTATACGGCTATGCCAGATACCATAACTCTGGTAGTCTGTACCACTGCCGGAATAGACCACCGGATTTATCCGATGGAGATACGAATGTAGCCTTAGTCTGATGATAGACTCCACTTCTTGGTCTGTACCGAACACCTACTGCAGTTATCGGCTTATTATTACAGCAGGATTACAGCTATCTTTTAATGAAAGATCTTTTGTCCAACTATCAGACAAAAATTTCAAACATATTCTGATTGTCTGATTGGAGGAAGTAATTTTTTCCCCTAAAATGAGGAAAATGGACTTTGACCTTGTGAGAGTTTTGGATCAACTTTACAGGATAACACAATGATCTGGATACACGGATCAATCTTTGTTGTAACTTTTCACCCGACGAACAACCATTTTGATTGAAATTGACAGTTTTGATAAACTTTAGATTAATGTGTATGGCCATCTTTAGAAATGAAGAAATAACTGTCAGAGTACAGTATCATGGATCGAATAAATTTGTACCTACAGTAGCCCTTAAAGAGTTAAGATCTCTCCAGAATTATTGTTTCTGCTTCCGTGGATGGAGCAGCTATAGGCTGTAAAGGTTCCTCCAGTGAGAGGAAAGAGCTAATACAATTAATGGGATGGCAGAAGTGAATGATTAACGGCTTCATGAATGATAGATCAATACTTTCAATTTCACTTCTTTTTTGTGTCGGTGTCACAGCCCCCTGCAACCGTTGTCCTCCCTTTTGCAGCACTTGACCGGTTTTGTCAGTAGAAGGAGACAAAATAGTAAATTATGCAAATCTACTTTGCGGTGTAAAGAGACTCTGGCCTTTCCTGAAGACTGTTCACAGTACATCAGAGCTGATCTGTGACTGGGGGAATATATCCTGAAATGTGAAGCTCGGTGTATTAAGAATCTTGTCGTTTTCTGTCACATCCAGGCAGCTTTTTCTTAAAGTGATTGGCGGAACTACTCTGAACCGAGCGTCTCCATTCCTAGTAGTTCCTCACTTTCGACTAGGGAGAAATAGTGAATGTTTATCGAGGTCTTACTGACACATTTTCCTGGGACGTCTTAACATTTCCTTAATGGTTGTAACCAATTAGCAGTGTTAAGGTCCTTTTACACGGGCCGATTATCGGCCGAAAAATCGTTCCTAGGAACGCTAGTGCCGATAATCGGCCCGTGTAAAAGTGGCCCTAATCAGCCGACGAACGAGCAAAACGCTCGTTCGTCGGCTGATTGGATCTTTTGGTTTCTACAAAAGATCCAATCTGTCGGGCGCACATCGGCCTGTGTAAACAGGCGATGTGCGCCTGACAGTATGGAGCTTCCGGGCCGCACGAGCGATACAGCGATCACTCGTGCGGCCCGGCGCTCGATTCATCGGGCCGTGTAAAGGCTCCCTGCCCGAGCGCTGATATCGCTGACATCGGCCCGTGTAAAAGGGCCTTTAGCATCTAATGCCACAATGAAGGTTGTCACTGAAATATGTACCTGGCCATAGACTTGAACCAAGTTATCGGACCTGCTGTGTGTACACTTATTTCAGTAGAGACAGTGAGTGGATAAGTGGCTTTCAGACAATTTTAACCTGTCTGATCCTTCCGCTTTCGCATGCCTCTGAGATCTACCAACAGAAATCCCTTATTTTTATTTTGTATGCCTACAGATGACTTACCGCCGATAAAGTTGATTTGCCCCAGGTTTGCATCTAGGTCGATGGCTTTGGTACTAATGTACATGAGCTTTTCTACATTAATTAGAGATAATGATCAATGCATGTGTTACAGCCCTCTCCCCACCATTATAAAATTTGTGCATAGTCAGTAAGATGCATGCTCATATGCATATAGGTACTTACAATATGCCTATCCATCTTTAAAGTGGTTCTCCAATCTTGAGAATGTATCATGTATCCATGGGATAGGTCCTAAAGCATCTGATCAGCAAAGATATGACCATTGGGACCCCTACTGATCAATAGGACAATGTCTTAGGAGTCCTAGGAATGAATAGAGCTACTTTTGCACATGTGTGCTGCCACTCCATTCATCTCTAAAGGATAGCTGAAGAACACTCTGCTTGGCTTTTCTACAGTAGTCCCATAGATGTTGAATGGAGTGGCCTTGCGCATGCTTGATAATTGTTCTATTCACTCCAAGGGGGGCTATAGGACCTCATTTGTAATCGGTTGGGGTCCCTGTAGTCAGACCCTCACCAGCAAGATACTTATCACCTATCCTGTGGATAGGCGATTATTTTTTTGTGGTGGGACAACCCCTTTAATGTTGCCCTCTAGTATCTTTTATGTCAAGGGACAACAATAGAACTTAGCACCTTTCACATGAGATCAGACCCTATAGAGACATGGAAAGCACCAACAGAAGTCTAATGTGTGGTGGAAGGGGATCCCACATTTTCTGTTATGCTGTACCCGTTTTTTTAACCTATAGGAGAACTATGGATAGAAGGCATTATTCGTTAGCCTAAATTAGGTACAGTGTACATAGCTAAGGTCCCCTTTTATTTTGGATATTTGATATCTAAGATGTCTTTTTTACCCTGGCTATATCTGAATATGAATGTTTTGCCTGCTGTTTTCCTTATATGAAATGTCTAATGTTTTGGTTAAGTTTAGATATGAAAATCTGGGAATGTACACGTAGATGAGGGAAGCACAAATGACAGATTCACAGAGTCCCTGAGTAGTTTATGGTTAATCATCTTTTCAGTTGGGAAAGCTGGAAGAAGGTAAAAATAAGCACTGCCATTCCATGGGACTCCTTCAATGTCCCCGTGTTTGCAGTTCCCAGATCTCAAGGGCCATAGGACAGGCCGCTCACATGAACCATTCGGTAGAACCATCTATTTCTAGCTGCAGACTCAGAGTCAGTGAAATCTATTTTCTGCCATGTTCTCGTTTTCCATAGTAACTAGGAAAGCAATTTTTAATACAGTTTACTATAAGATATGCAATTTCCCTATTATAGACATATCAGGCCGCACAGCTTGCAGCCCGTGCAGGCTGATCACAAGGAAACTCACTGCTTTAACTCTTTTTGTGCCACAGTGAGGGAGTTGCAGAGCTACTGATTTAAAAAATCCATCGGGAAATATCAGACCTCGTGTCCTCTGTATTTTATGTACTAAGTATTTTATTATACGCTACATTAAGGGATTTTTACAGGTTGAGTTTTTCAAGAATATCTTGAGGTCCACCACATTAAAGAAATACTTTCATTAAGAAAACCCAATCTTTTTCCGACGTAGCCGTTAAATATGTTACGCTGGTTCTGTGTTGTTGCTTAGAAATATTTGAAGTTGGCATCACCCGCTACCTTTTATCTTCTCGCTTTGGTTACTTTGACTGTAATGAATTACAGTGATTAACATTTGCCTGAAGTAACCTTCAGATACCTTCTTTCGCTCCGTGCTTACAAGAGCACCGTAATGCACATTTAATTTACTAGCAGAATAACGTCTATGACAGATAGCTGGAGAATTACTATCCTTTGTTTTGGACAACTAGGTGCAGTAGAGTCCACTAATATACCATTAAAGTGGCACATTCATAGAGTAATTGAGATCTCTTCTGATCGGACCTTCTTAGTTAGTCTGAAATATATTTAGGAAGTCTGAGTAGGAACTTGAGTGCCCATTGTGTCGGGAGGGTGTGGGGGGTGAAACACTGTAATTGACTCTGCCTTGCCCAGTTTATCGATGTTCATAGTGGACCAAATCTTTGTACCAGTTGAAGGATAGCATATCGTAGCTTTGGCCTAGTCTTCAGCTTACCAAGTGGAGGGAATCCCCTGATGTTAAGGGATTTGCCTAGAGATGAAGTACCCTTAAATAGAAATAGATCCAGACCACTTGGGAGGCAATTTTCTAGGTTATAGGACAGTAACATGGTAAGTCACTAATTAATAGTCCCTAGTAGAAAATGCCAGTGGAACTATACAGATACATTTTATTGAATAACACAGTGGCTAATACAATTTATTAAATCACATAAAATTACCAGAGTATTTAGATCAAAGTGTTTTGAAAAATGTACAATATTTCTTGTGGGATAACCCCTTTAAAGGGGTGTCTCACTTCAGTGGCATTTATCATGTAGAGAAAGTTAATACAAGACACTTACCAATGTATTGTGATTGTCCATATTGCCTCCTTTGCTGGCTGGATTCATTTTTCCATCACATTATACATTGCTCGTTTCCATGGTAGCAGACCACCCTGCAGTTCAACAGTGGTGGCCGTGCTTGCACACTACAGGAAAAAGCGGGACCATGGGAGCCCACATAGGCTAGTGTTTTTTCCCATATTGTTCAAGCACGACCACCACTGATGGATTGCAGGGTGGTCTGTAACCATGGAAATGAGCAGTGTATAATGTGAAGGAAAAATGAATCCAGCCAACAAAGGAAACATTATGGATAATAACAATATATTAGTAAGTGGCTTGTATTAACTTTCTCTACATAATAAATACCACTTACTGAAGTGAGACAACCCTTTTAAGAGTTAGTGCTGTAGACAATCAGTGTGATTCGGTAACCTCCTATCCATGTAACGTAGATGCCTCTGTTGAGCGTTCTCGTTAATTGAGATTGCCGTCTACCTTCATTCCTTAGGCAACAAGTCCCCAGAGCATCAGTGTTTACCTCCCTTCACAGACAGGGGAGACACAGCAGGTACCATCTCCCACAACTCATACGAATATAGACTGTGGTTATTTTGGGAGCAGGACAATTATTAGTACAGAACGATGGTGTTTCCCATTGATTACTGGATGTGTCGCCTTCACCTTCCTTTGACCACACTTTAGAACTATCTAGAGAGAGCATGTCTATTGATGAATACCACTTTACCATTCTAGGTTCTCTAATGTAATCAGCTACAACACACTTCCCAGTCAGGTCAGCAGTCCTCGAAGGTTTGCTCCTTATTGATTGTGGAGGGTATGGATAAAATAAAATAAACAGTCTTTTTGGTTCATGAGCCATCTGGGGTATACAGTATTCTGTCCTCTGTGCATTTATTTTCAAGAAAACATATTTCAGGGTCATGCCAAAATGCACGTTCTTTTCTTTCTATGATGTTGGATACTAGATATTCCTCAGGTAGGATATCACACAGTGGGGAAACAGCGGCCATATATATTTTTGTTTTCTAGTGTTGCTCATGTCAGACAGCACCTTTCAATATGCTGCATTTCTGGAGGAAAAGTGGGCACTTTGCGATAAGGAGGGTGAGAGCACTAGCCTTAGTCCCCAAGATACTGAACTCTGCATCTACTGACTGAAAATGGTTATTGAAAATGAAGAACCCACCTTAAGGGCCATAAACACAGCCATATTACAGGTTTGCGTTGAACTGATGGGCAATACGTAGCCTGCTAGGGACCCATATTGTATCTCTGGGGGGTCTCTTTTATTATACCCGGCATGTTCATTCACAGAGACAGGGAGTACTCAATGGCATTTTTTCATGCTGTCTTACTTTTAAAACCAAAGTTTGAAGGGGGATTTTTTCTGGCATTGTACCCCCATAGAGAAGTAAATGGAAAAATGCAAGTTTCAACATGTTGCATGTTCAAAAACATCACCAAAAATAAATACAAAAAACACCACTAAAACCAAAAAAGTGCTGGAAAAAACAACAAAATACTTGTGTATCTTCAGCCCAAGGGTGGTGTCATGTAGCTTTTTGTGACATTTTTATGCAGTTTTTTTAAGCAGAGGTGGGTTGGAAGGGAATGGGAAATATAAAGGGAGGACTTCTACTTTTGCTTCCTGCTGGATCCACTTCTGGCGTTAGCTCAAGAAGCTGATCTATGTGATACCACCCTTTCAAACGGTCAGTAGTTTTCATCAGTAAAGTGGAAAAAGTAGCATGGAAAGATGCTTCTTCTGCGTTTTGGACCTGCTGATGAAATGTTGACCAACAGGAGAAGAATACCGACACCATTTGGTTTTCATCAGAGATGATGAACTTAAACAGAACATTTCCATCAGTTCAAAGACCTGGACATAGGGATAACAGCTCTTCTTCTTCAGAAGGAAGCTGTGTAAAACACTGCATAAGATTTTGCATGAAGAAGAAAATACAATTTTTTCAAGCAATTTCTTGCTGCCCCATACTTTTCAGGGTGGCAGAGTGAGACGTGTCATCTTCATACCTTTATGACAGATGTAAGGTCGGTTCTTGGCTTTGCCTTCCTCCCTGGATTGGATTCTATGAGCTGTAAAATTAAAGGGACATTTTAATGCATAGCTTTCAGTCTGCTTCAGAGACCACATCTGAGAAGTACAAATCTCTACTGATTTCATGACCAACTGCAGAGATTATCAGACTGCTTTACTCCAAAATGGGGACGGTGCTTATTTCAAAAGTTTGACAATTATGTAGAACTTTCCTCTCTAAACATAGGGGCAGATTTATTAATCAATCTGTCCCCAAAACAGTAGTTTACAATGTGCCAAAATTACAACCCTAGTTTGCACCAAATTAATCACATACCAACATCTGTGTTCACTCCATAAAGAAAAGCTCATGCCCAAATAGATATGTGCTGAGAAAATTGCGGGCAAATAATTGGGGTTAGGGCCATCACATTCATATGTGATATCAGGCGCAAAATAGGCGTTGTGGTAAGCATACCGCTGAACAGATACCACAGATCGGATAGTGATGACCTATCCAGAGGATATATCATCAGTTAAATACATTTCGAAAAACCCCTTTACTTAAAAAACTGATTTTGCTCATTTTTTAAATTGTATTGGAATTTTTTGAATAAGAACGTTTCGGTTAAAGCAGGATATCTTTGTGTCCATGGCGGATAAAAAGCTAGGTGTCTATAAGATCAGTAATGTGATCAGTGTAAAATATTTCCGTCTATAGCTTCTTAAATAAAATCTCCAAAATTAAGGCATTGAGGGCCATTTACTAAGGTTCTACATCTGTTTTGGGTGTAGAAAGTGCTGGTTTGCAGCAAAATTTGATTTGTGACTTTTTAGCGTTTTGCGACACCCTTACCATTTTTCCAGAAAGTAGGCACGATGAAGGTAGAAGGACCTTGCGTAGTGGACATGAAGCTGCTTCCCATGCAGCTGGAAAGCAGCGTTAGGTCCAGTGTGCAAGCGCCAAGTCACTCAGCCGGCTTGGCGCTCGTGCAATTGATCTGATGAGCTCGGGAAGTGAAATCAGATATACTTCTCAACCACCCAGTGATGACTGCACAGGTTCAAAAGTACAGGAGGGGGCACAGAGGGGATGGAGGGTGCACAGAGGAGATGGGTGTTAGGATAGCAGTACCCCAAGCCTTCTGGCTGGCCCCTGTGGAAAGAACCAAGAAGGAATCAAGCAAAATAAAATGCCAACTTAAAATATGCTTCTATTGAAATCTCATAATTGGTCAGCGTTACTCAAGTTTCTGATTCCGGTCTTCTGAACTTATAGGCGCTCTGGCAGTTCTGTGCTTTAAAAAAAAATTCTGGACTATCAAATATTGGTTTGAAGGAATTTAATCGCATTTCATGTCGGAACACATTTACAGCATATAGACAATTATCATCATAAACCACTTTTCCAGTGATATTCTTGACTCCATCAGCTTCGTGTTGGAAATCAAGACTCCCAAGTGAGCTAATTCTGGAACCACTAAATATAGGGGATTAGGAAAACTGCCTTCTTGCAAAGAGATTTATTCTGATATTCACAAAATTTTTGATTTTATGCCATTTTCCTAAAAAAAAATCTCTGCACCACAATAATACAAAATATATTTCTTCTGCATACGTCCTGCTGTTTCCATTGATTTTTTTCTCCTGTAAGTCGTTCACACAAGCTGTCAGATTGCTTTTATCCATGGCTTTCTAAACCTTAGCAGGGGTAAATTAGAGAACCCACATAAGGTGCACGAACCACAAATTCTTAGAACAAACCAACACGCTCTGAGTTTGTAATTTCAACGTATTAGGCTTATAATTAACCTCCTAATGATGAAGTGTGAAATGTGCCAGCTTTTCTTTCCATATCTCTCAGACAAAAACATTTCTTGAGATATGGGGAAAGTGACGGGGGTAACGCTCCTCATCCCAGTGTGGCTGCCGCTCGGATAAAGGAAGAAGTGATTAATGCTACATGAAGCGTCCTGTGGTCGATGTCTAAATTCACTGCTGGAAATTAAATGCTATTCAGATGCCACAATAGTGAAGTACAGCAATGGAAAAACACCATCATTTCAGCATTTCATGAGCCATGTTATGTTCCTGTGCAGTGTGACCACTTCTGCTCCCTCTCTACATTATGTTATGTAGCTCTGACGTACCAGTAAATGAGGCATAGTACTGTATATGGGGTTATTGGTCTGTAATGTGCATTATTTTGTAAAAAACAATTGTGATCGCTCACCAATAATATTAGGCTAGGGCTACACGACGACAGTTGTCGCGCGACTTCTTGTCACACCAAAGTCGTGCGACAATTTTTATAATGGAAGTCTATGGTGTCGCAATGCGACATGCTGCGACTGCGACATGACAGTCGCAAAAAATCCATTTTGGATGGGTTTTTCTGCGACTGTCGTGTCGCAGTCGCAGCATGTCGCATGTTGCAGTGCGACACCATAGACTTCCATTGTAAAAATTGTCGCGCGACATTGGTGCGAATTGTCGCGAGTGTAGTTGTGCACTATGTGTCGCGCGACACATGTCGTCGTGTAGCCCTAGTCTTAAACATTTTCAATGCAGAAATCTCCGAGTCTCTCTCTGTACTGTCTTCTTGTGGCACATAACACCATACTCTATCTGCTGGACCCTGTAACGTAGGAATAAACGTATCTCTAGAGCTGGCCATACATTTTAGATATGGAGAGGAATAACACAACTCTGGTAGGATCTTATCTCCTCAAGAAAAAAGGATCAGGCATATTAAACCCTAGCTGCCCAATTCTTCTCTCTCTGACTTGAACAGAGTTTGTAGGGTCATAGATTGCCTCCGTATGCCCTCCAATTTGAGGTCATCCCACCAAAATGCCTTTTTATGGTCGTTACTAAGAGGCCTTAGGCTAGGTTACCACCTTTTTACATCAGCCTAGTCTGAGGGTCTCTCATGTAAAGCAGAGCAGAAGCACTGCTCTCACATTAGAGCCGACCTATTGCATTAATGGTCAGCAGAAGCGCTGATCCGGACCATTTAACTCGTTGGATGCCTCGGCCAATAGTGACCATGGCATCTAAGCAGTTTAGAGAAGGAGGCTCCCTCTGTCAGGCATCGGCACACTCTCTAATGAGATTGTGAGGTGCCAGTGTCTTAACATAGCAGCCGGTTTCTTATGAAGGCCCCGGGCCTGCCCGCAGTGCATTCCCATCAGGCTGTGCCTCTCTGCCGCAGCCTAATGATGTATTTCAGTGTAACACAGTGACAGTGTATTATCGAACTGATCAAAAGGTCGCCTGTTACAGTCCCCCTGTAGGACTAGTAAATTGTTAAAAAAAAAAAAGGTAAAGTTTTGGTAAATAAAGAAAAACTCGAAGTAAAAAAAAAAAGTTCACCTTTTTCCATTGAAAAAATACTTTTCACATGGAAAAACTTGCAAAAATAAAAGGCAGACCTTCAATGGAAAGCATACTTACCTGCTCCTGGTCCTGGCTCCTTTATTCCCTGACCTCAGCTGCTGCGCTTGCTTTCCCCACTGTCATCGTCTGCTTTGACACCACTGCAGCCAGTCACTGCTGCAGCTCCCCTTGCGCCATGTAAGTTGGTCACGTGATGGAAGGAGAGCAGTTCACTGCATCATTGCTTCTGTGGAAGGATACTGCTGTACTGTGGTGCCATATGGAGGCACTATGCTGCTCCCTGTGGCTTTGTGGTATGTATCCATCATGACCCCTTGTATGTCCTATAGATTTTGACTTGTGATCTCAAGCTATTCTCTATTTCAGCATTTGCATTTATATTGTGGATTTACAGATCTTGGCAAAATCTACTTGAATTTAATTTTGTTTCGGAAATGGAAAGTTCACCCTGAATAAAGGCTTATTTCAATTTAATGGATAGAGTGTAACACAATTCATAGAGGCAGGTGTTTGGGCGCTGAGATTGCTGTAGGCGCGTTCCGCTACCTTATGTATGCTTTATGCATAAGAAGCAGTCAAAGTCCTTTCTTTTTTTCTGTATTATATATAAGTATCTAAGTTAAACATAGACTTCTAGTGATAAAATATGTATCATATTTGGCCCCCACACACACGTGCCAGGAACATGTATGTTCAGCATATCATTATCATAATAATCTGTGTGTGATTTATGCAGCCGAAATGCATATTGTTTACCCAGCATTTCAAGGGCGGCCGGATGTTGGTATGTACAGCGCTACATATGTAGATGGAAGGCTTTGCTAGCTCATCACAAGTCGACAGAGCAGAAGGGTAAAAACAAAGACGGCGCTATGAATAGCATTTGATGGGAGATGAGAAATGATCACATATGCAAGTCCATGCTGAAGACATTACTTGAATGCTGAATGACAGGGTTTCCCTGATCGAGGAAAATACTCCACTGCAGTGTATCTCCAGGGACCTGAAAGCAGTAGCGCTCAGCATATCTAACCTCTACGGTGCCCTTCGGCGTCTGTGGAAAGCCAGCTTGCAGATGTTCTCATGGAGAAAAATAGAAAACACTTGGAACAGCAAAGACACAACTTCTGGTGGGGTGTTTCCTTTATGTTGCTGCTTTTTAGCAAGCCAGAGTTATTATTATATTGCAGCAATGATAGTTGGGACAACCCCTTTAATCTTTCAGCTGTCCATAGATTATAATCAATAATTGGATTGGCAGATATTGAGCTCTCAGATCAGTAGCATACAATAAGAAAATCTCATCATACACATGAGATACCTGTTGGCTGAGCAGCTGTCTCTCCCGATCCCTGACCTTGGCGAGTGTGCATGTGTTCTGAACCAGGACAGAGGTGTAAGGCTGGCCTTACACATGAGATACCTGTTGGCTGAAAAGCTGTCTCTTCAAATCCCTACTTGTGTTTTGAACAGGGAAAGAGTGTTAGTCTGGCCATACATATGAGATACCTATTGGCGGAGCTGCTATCTCCTCTGATCCCTGACTTTGGCTGAGTGTACCTGTGTTCTGAACAAGGAGAGAGGTGTAGGGATGGCCAAACTTATGAGATACCTAATGGCTTAGCAGCTATCTCCCCCAGTCCCTGGCCTCAGCTGAGTGTGCATGTGTTCTGAACAGGGAGAGAGTTTTAGGGATGTCCATACACATGAGACTTGTTAGCTGAGCAGCTATCTCCTAAGATATCTGACCTCGGATGAGTGTGCGTGTGTTCTGAATCGGGAGAGGGGTGTAAGTCTGGCCATGCATATGAGATATCTATTGGCTGAGCAGCTAACTCCTCTGATCCCTGACCTTGGCTGAGTGTGCGCATGTTCTGAATAGGAAGAGGGGTGTAATGCTGGCCTTAGGCCCCATTCAGACGACCGTGTTTCACTGTACGGCAGCGGCCTCAGGAAGCGCACGGTGTCATAGCAACCAATGACGCCGTGAGCTCCCGTCCTCTGGGGCAGCACAGGCCGGGCTTTCACGGCCCGTATACGGCCGCGAAACACGGTCTTCTGAATGGGGCCTATATTGAGATAACTGTTGTCCAAATGCTAGTGCAGCCAACTACTGTGTGTGTTGAAAGCTAAGCTCAGCTTATCTCCCTAAATGCAAATGGATCAGGCATGTTGAAATCCAACAGCTCGTTTCTTATCTCCATCTGCCTTTGCAAGAGAGTTGAGAGCCACCTTACCTATTAGATGGTCGGCCACAGAATAGCAAGATGCACCAAAGTTATACTGCATGAGCCATGAAGTTTACGCTGTCTAGACAGGATTATATATATATATATATATATATATATATATATATACAGTATATAACACTCAATTTCCTTTGAGAATGTCAAAATGCAGAGTGTTTTTCTATACTATAGCATTATAGAGCACTGGCTGTTGTTTTGTATGTCGGATGCCCTTGAGCTGTCATTCCAGTGTATGCTACGCTCGACTGCAAACATAAACTAATTATTGTGCAAAAACATTGAGAAATAGGTCTGTTACAGGCAGCTGATTAGAGCCAGGAATATGGCGGCTGATTCATCTCTAGCTGCTGTGTTTAGTCTCTATTGATTATTTATTGTCTTCTCCTGACCTGACGATGAGCCTGCAGAGCATACCCACTAATTGCATTCATTAACCTAATAAAGGCAGGCGTAGCTACTGTATGATCTGCACAATAATACAACTTAGTTTGATGCCATTTGATATTTGGAAAAGATATAATCATTTTGTCTCCTGCTGGGACTCTTTTTTTTTCTTGTCCTTTTCATTGGAAATAACCATCTGTAGAAGGAAAATATAAAAGAGAAGCTTTTGTTTAGGAAATAGACACTTTCTTAGTATAATTTACAAGTAGACCAGAGAATAAACTTGTACACTGTCACACTAATGTTTACTCCTTCAGGCACCCTCTAAGGCCCCATTTACACAACTGAATTTTTGATCTGCATTTTTTGCGGATCGGATGCAGACCCATTCATTTCAATGGGGCCCCAAACGATGCTGTCCGCATCCATATGTCCATCCTATTCTTAGTAGGTCCTCAAAAACAATGGATGCAACACGGAGGTCACATAGACGTCATCTGCATTTTCTGCAGATCCGCGTTTTGCGGTCATGTGAATGCAGCCTAATGGAACACAATGGTAAAATCTGGGATAGTCGCAAAGTATTCATTGCGGAGTATTTGTCTTGCCGTGAGTCTGGACTTTTGCACAGTTGTGTATCTTGGTTACATTCAGATATACACTAAGGGAGCGGGTTTTTGAAAGAAACTGTTTTTGTTCCCCATATCAACTAATCACAACGCAGCTTTCATCTCTTAGGTCTCATACACGACCGTATGTATTGTGCAGTCTACAAAACACAGATCTGCAAAAAATATGGATGACATCCATGTACATTCCGTGTTTTGCTGAACGGAACAGCTGGCCCCTAACAAAACAGTCCTATCCTTGTCCGTAATGCAGACAATAATAGGACATGTTCTATTTTTTGTGGAATTGAAATGCACGCGCAGTTACTTCCGTTTTTTTTCCTGGACCCATTGAAATGAATCGTTCCACATACGGTCCACAAAAAAAACGGAACAGACACGGAATGAAAATATGTTACTGTGCATGAGCCCTTATACTGCTCTTGACAATGGGAGCTCCGCTGTGATTGATCACTATGAGCAGTTGTTCTTTTAGAAAATTTCATAAACCTGCCCCATTGTGGCCATGATTGTCGTATAACTGCAGCTGTTTGGGAGGACCTCATATTGTAGACAGTGAAGCGGGCTGCCGTCCACAATGAGGGTGTTGCAGTTCAGACTGTGAACATCTCTGGAAGTATATACTTAAAGGGGTTATCCCATGACTAATGTAAAAAATGAAAACTAGGCATCATATAGTACATGAGAACCTCTTTCTAACAAAACTAGAACCAGCCCTGTACCTCACATGGATCCAGAGATCTCCACATTCATTGCTCTGCTAGATTTATATAGAGCTGGCAGCTCAAGGGGAGTGTCTGTTCTGCTGCAGTTAAGGGGGCGTGTCCATGCTCTTCCTATCACAGCTCAGGAGGCAGTTGAAGGATAAAACTGAGCATGTGCGGCCTTCTCAGTGAGCAGGTCAAAGAAATAATAAAAAGAACAAACTGCAGGTGGCACTATACAGATACATTTTATTGAATAACTCTGTGGCTATGTTAAATATTTAATTACATACAATTACAAAAGTATTCAGATCCAGCTGCTGGTTTGAAAACTGTACAATATTTTTCGTGGGACAACCCCTTTAAATTGGATGTGCATACAACCAGGGTCATTTACTAAAGACCGGCATTCCACACACCAGTCTTCAGGGCCATCCTACCCTAGGCACTAAGCCTGAATACACCCCCATTAAAGGGCTTGGTTAGTGGCATATTGTAGGGTATGCCACCAATATCCGATAGGTGAGGGTCCCACATCTGGGAGCCACACCTGTCTCTAGAATGGGGCCCCCTAAAAGTGAACGAGGGGTTTGCAATGAAGTTCTTCATGGGTGTTACCAGTTGGGGGTGTGTCTCTGCACAGTCTGACATTATCCAATCGGTGCTGCCATCGTCAAACTATGCACAGACACACCGCCAACTGGTAACATCCAGCTGCACCTTCAGTGCAAACTGCTAGCAATTCATTCATGACTTCTAGCAGGAATAATGCAGAACTGGCACATCATAGAGTCATAAGAATAGAGGCCACAGAATGGATAATGCAAGCACTTGCTGAAACAGACGTGTCAGGAGAGGTGGCAGGTCCTCTCAAGAACCTATGAATAACCCAGCTACCAGCTACTTTAAAGTAATAGAATCTGTATTTTTATGATGTGAGCGTCACTGAATATTCGATGTTTTGTGTATCAAGAGAGTATGTAAATAACGATCATCATTTCCTATTTAATTATTCTAATTAGTTTAGAGAGTAGAGGTATACTGGTACGAGTCGAGGTACCCAGATGAATTATACATGTGCTGTTCCCTTATTAAAATGTAGATATTTCTGCGTTTCCAGAACATCTCACGCGGCACGTGTCAAAATTGTTTTAATGAACCTTTCATCCCATCATAGATAAGAGAAAGGTATATCACAGAGCTCTGTACAAGGTGAAATTTATACCAGCGGCCATTAAAAAGGCCCTTGTCAGAAAGGCATTTTGTTTTCAAGGTAACGGTATAGCTTTCCTCATGTGACATTTCCTGAAATGTCACCCTTTTGTGGTTTAATATTCTATATTAGAGGTATTGCACACTTATGGTTTGCGACAGTCGCTTCTTCCTAAACTGTATTATTTAAAGGTAACTTGGTAGGGTGAATCTTACGTTCCGTGTAATACATACTTCAGTGGAAATGACGAAAGATTGGTTTGACATTTTACCAAGTAGCTGCTTTATATGTATTTATATATTCAATAGCTGCTATAGTCTGGTAGACTGTATGTAATTGTAGCAAGTGGTGCAAAATATTAAAGGGGTTGTCCAGGAATTTGATATTGGTCATCAATATAAGATTAGTGGGGGTCCAACTCCCGGGACCCCCACGATTAGCTGTTTGAAGAGGCTGCTGCGCTCCCCAGATGTGGTAAGAGCTGCGGCCTTTTCACAACTTACGTCATACTTTGTATAGCGGTTGCGCTTAGTATCGCAGCTCAGGCCCATTCACTTGATTGAGATTGAGCTGCGCCTAGGCCACGGGACCAATGTACTGTGACTTCACTGGCTTAGGAAGAGGCCTAAGGGCTCCTGAGAATAGTTCATCAATATCAAATTCCTGGATCAATTTCAAATTCCCAGATAACCCCTTTAAAGTTCAATTTTGTGGACCATGTGTCTCTTTTCTATAAATCAGGTTGTCACAGAAAATGTCCACCAACAGGAATACTGGAAGCTGTAGGTACTTACAGCAGCCTCTGCGCAGGCGCATGCTCATTCACTTTCCTCTGCTGCTGATAATCAAAAAGACAGTACATGCACAGTTGAAGGATTTACACTGCTTTGAATGGTGGCAGTAAAGAGTGCAGGGAACTGTGGGAGAGCTGTACCAGACAACCCACAGTTTAGGAATGTACTACGGAAGTCCTATTTTTCTGAAGTGGAAAATACAGTATATTATCTACAAAACTGGTTATTGGTACAGTTTTGAAAAGATCATGCTACCCGAGGTTAAATGAAGCATCTATGAATAAATCGAAAGCCCCTTTAAGTCTTTATGGGCTTTGAGGATGTAAACAAAATTGTTCCCTTTGACTGACAGCAAGTGGCCAAATAGTAAGGAATTTAAAGTATGCCGAAAAGTGGTTTCCAAGATTATCAAAAAGGGTTATGTCAGATATTGCAGCTCAGCCATACTGAGGGATTAGGCCTGAGTTGAAATTCCAGATGGAATTTTGGGACAAGAGTAATGTTGGTTCTGCAAAAAGCAGGCCCTTTATTCCAATTTTGAACAACCCCTTTAAGCATTATTTATGTATAAGGCCCGGTTTGCATAAGGCATTTACATGCTTTTATGTTTGTTTTTTTGTCCCAAAATTGTGCTTTGATCAAGAGTCCCAGAAGACTGAGGCTGTCTTTCATGCTTTCGTCTTTCGGATGTGATCAAGATTTTGATGTGTGAGGCTGCGTGACCTAAGGGGCTGTAAATCCACAAAACACAACTGCCTTCAATTGACCTGAAGTTCTGCTGAAGTATAAAACGAGTCATAAGAGATCAGTGTACAATATTCATAGGGAAGCCTCTGTAATAAGCTGGCCTTGCTGGTTTATAAGCTCTGTCTATACCTGAGGACATGTACTCTGTTCATCAATTTTAAAGCTGGTCACACACATTAGATAGCTGCCTCTCCTGATCCTCCCATACACATGCATGCTCAGCTTGGCCAAGCTAGCATATTTATAGGAGGTCAGGTAGAGGGGAAATTGCTGCTTCCAGACTCCTTAGGCAACAGCTTATCTCCTCACTAACGAAAGGATCATTCAATTGAATCCATTGTGTCCAATCCTTATCTCTACCAACATCAGCCGTCAGGGCAGAGTCAGGAGACCACCATACAGGGGAGGCTCAAGAGCCCCCCATATAAGCAGGTTCAGTAAATACACATCTAATGTGTATGGCCAACCAAGGGTTTTAGTGGATCTGTGTGTATAGGACAGGTGTTGTATCGCTCATGTCATGGCTGCCGCGGTGTTTTCGGCATGTGTTCTGGCACAGGGTTTCCTGGGACTCATTACACTTGGATAACATGTTTCTGTTTAGTTCGTTTTATTGGCAGCACAGCAGCTCCTGAATTCCCCACTGGATAGCTCACATAGTTCACCAGACTCCCGTCTCTCTCGGCTAGCTCGTGTGTACATGTAAAGTAGGGAGGGAATTTCCTATAGCCGCTCAAGTGGGAGTTTCTGTCTGCTATAATACAGAGAAATTCTTCATAATACTTTGGACTGATGTCCTCCTGAGTATGGAACATCTGTGGAGCAGGAGGTGCCTCCTCCTCTAGTCATCCACAGGTGTCCTGACAGAAGACCTCTGTGCATTCCTTCTACTGTCCTTCCAGTATATAAAACACAATGGCTGCTGATAGGCCAGAAGCATCTGTACACCTGTGAACTAATAACCCATGAGATCTAAACATTGGGGTTACTGGGTCACTTTTTGGTGCTTAGTCAAGTATGGTGCAGATGTACGGTAGTGATGTCCTATACATTTAAAAAATAAAAGTTGAGAGCAGACTGTATATGACTATGGAGGTTTTTACTATGTTCAGCTTTTATGCATTTCCTTTCACATATATGAGGGCTTATTATTTGCGGGACAAGTTGGACTTTCCAGTGCTACCATTTAATATTCCATACAGTGTATTGGGAAGCTGGAAGAAAGTTCTAAACAAAGTGGAATTGGAAAAAAAAATCACAATACCACCATAGATTTAGGAGTTTTATAGTTTTATGACTTTCATTGGGTGCTAAAAATGATGTCATCTTTACTCTGCAGATCACTACAATTACAGTGATATGAAATTCGTATAATTGTTTTATGTTTTAATGCTTAAACAATTTAAAAAAATGAAAAAAAATTGGCATCCCAATATTCTGACTTCCATATTTTATATTTCTGTCTGCGGAGCTGTGTAAGGACTCTGTTTCTGCAGGGTGAGCTGTAGTTTTTGCTCATAGCATTTTAAGTGTGTATGAAAAAGCAACCAAAAAACTGAAATCTGGGCTTTATGACTTTTTTTTCCAATCAGTGTATGGGATACTTATATTTTGGTAGTTCAGGGGGTGATTTCAATTTTTAGGGGTTATTTTATGCTTTTCATTTTTTTCCCCTTTTTTAACTTTATTTTTAGCCCCCTAAAGGGGTCTTAAGCATGCTAAAATGGCTTATACCATAGACTTTCAATAGTTTACTGTTGTAGTCCATGGTTAAATCTCTGTGTTTCTATTGGGTCCTGCCACAGGGCTAAATAGGAACTTTGCCATGGCAGGCCTGGGAACCTTTACGAGGCTACCAGCTGCCATAGGGACTGAACAGCTCCATCGATTTTGTCATGGGAGAGCTGTTTGCTCACAGCTTCCAGTAAATGAGCCCCCAGATGCCATGGTCACGATTGACTACTGCATCTGAGGGTTAAATGTCTGTAATCGGAGTTATCTCCGATCATGGACACTTCTGGCAGATGTCGGCTGTATATAAAACTGCAGTCACCGGCTAGCTATGGATCCTGCTCAGCTTTTGAGCGGGCACCATAGTTAAAGCCCCACCTACAAAATATTGCAGAGTGCAAACCTGATAAAAAACAGTCATTCCAATAATGGACATTATTATGGAATTGCTATTCATGCAGTTCCTTGCTATGGTTTATAAAGTAGGTCTGCACCAGATCTTCATGTTACTGCTGTACACAGCGTAGAGCAGGGTCATGTGTCAGTTATTGCCATAGACTGAGCTTTCTCTCTGTACAGTACAGGCGTTACACTGTGTAGCATTCCTGGCACTGCTATGTGAACACAGCTGACACGATTTGTCTGTACAGCACCATGATACGCCCTTGCTGTTTTCTCCTCTAAGATTGTGACTTGTGATATTTCACTGCGGCTGAGTATTTCGGGGGCTTGTTCCCACATCTTTCTCCCCCTCGCCCCACCTGAAGCTGTTCATCTGTTGAAGAGAGACATGCTACAAAGCTTTCAAGTGCTTTTCCACATTAAGATTATTGCCAACCAGCTCGCGACTCTTTGTGTAGGAGTGTTTGTATAGTCTCCATAGCAACGGAATACTTACAAAAAATGTCACATTGTGCCGTCTGTGTGATTTGACGAATGTGTTTTCTGCAGTACGGCCTCTCCCATCTAACTCTTCTATCTGTGCAGATTACATGCCCGGCGCAGCTCCTCGCCGCCGTGCGCCCGAGCGATAGTGACCATTAGCACTATTGATGCCATTATACAGAGTGCACAATCTCGCTGACATTTCCAACCAATTTCTTTCAAACACTTGAATCCCTATCTGAGATAAAGCATAATTGCTTTAACCCTTTCATTTACCTGCTCACCTGTTCTTTGCAAATCTGCTGCATAAAAAAGGAATACAGAGAAAAACGGTCTTCTATTGTCTTTAAAGCTGAATGATGTTAACCGGGGGATGATCTTGGCTAAACCTGTGTGTAGTCCTGGAGGAATTATTTTCGTAGGAACACGATGATAAGAAGTTTGGCAGAAAATAAACAAGGCTGGGGAGATTTACTGAGATAAATGCACCAGAATTCTGGCTTAAAGGGATTCTCCAGGAATGATTTAAAATGGCAACCAGCAATCTGTCCTAGAATATGAGCAGGACTGGTTGCTTCCACTAGCAGAGCTGCCTAGTGGGTGAGGGTGCCTCCCTGTACTGCCCTATAACAGACGGTAATGATGTGAGCCTGCCTACGATATGTCATCATGGCTGAGCAGTCTGACAGGAACGCTCACCAATATGTAGTGTTTGCAAGTGCCAGAGCACCTGTGCAAGTGGTAGCACCCAGTTGGATGTCTGTTGCAGACTACGATTTATAGTAGCATGGCGTAGTGGAGAAGAATGTGGCTTAAAGAGGACCAAATGGGTGTTACAAGTTATAAGTATATCCCTGCACAGTCTGACACCATCTAATCAGTGGTGCCACTGGCAGACTGTGCAGGGTGACCCTCCCAACACCCAGTTGGACATCTATTGCAGACTACCAGCAATTTATGCATAAAATAACAGGAATGGCACAACATGGAGTTATGTGGAGAGATGCTAGTAGCTGTTAAAACAGACCTGTCATGAGGTCCTCCCTAAAATGTGCTAAAAATGTCTGTGTAAAGTAAGCCAAATATTAGCTAGTGTAAAGTGACTGATTTAAGCTATTTTTTTATTAATTTGATAACGGTTTAACTATAACAGGTGATTAAGAGATCAGAGATAAGGCTTTACATGAGCCGTCAGCTGATGGGACTTAGAAATGATACTTTGGAAACAGAATAATTTTTAACCCCTGTATCTCAAAAACAGCTGAACATTTGTAATAAAGACCAACTGAAAAAAATATGTAAAAATGATTTATAAAAAAGATATTAAATCATTTGTGATTTGCTGGATATCCCTTTAACAAGGACTTTCTACATGGTGCAGGTAGTGTGTCCTCGTAGTTCTGTTAGTTCTGTATATTCATTAGCACATATAGAGCCCTGCAAACACTAATGGCACAATGAATAATCCATTTAATTACTGGTATGCTTTTATATGCTATTCCTTATAAAGCAGGATTTTTGCAAAACTTCATCTATGACATATTTCTAGCAGAGCACCATCTAAGTGAAGAGCTCCATTTAAGAGCAATATAACACGGATCCAATTAGTCTTATATGTATAGCTTCAAGTGCAACTATACCATTAAGAGAGAAGTATTAGAGAACTCTGACGTATTTCTCTAATTTTTCAAAAATGTCTGGAGGAGATGTTGTCATGGTGATAAGCTAGCGAGAAGTGGATGTTGTACCGCACCACTCATTCACCAGTTTTTGGAACAGACTCCGGGCCAGGGTGTCTATCACTCTTCTATGTGTGGGAAACCAGACATGTGCATAGCAAGGGAAATAATTAAGACAGCAATAATCCTACACTTCGTAAATGAGTCACCTGTGAGTGACACAAATGTGTATTGTGTAGATCATATAGTACATAACAATCTGTTTCTAACAAAGCTAGAACCAGCCCTGTACCTCACATGGGTCCAGAGATCTCCACATTCATTGCTCTGCTAGATTTACATCAAGCTGGCAGCTCAAGGGGAGTGTCTTTGCTACTACTACTAAGGGGGCGTGTCCATGCTCTTCCTATCACAGCTCAGTTGAAGGATGAAACTGAGCATGTGCGGCCATCATCCATGAGCCGGACAAAGAAATAAGAAAAAAAAACAAACAGCAGGTGGCGCTATACAGATATATTTTATTGAATAACTTATTGGCTTTGGAAAATTTTTTATTACATGAAATTACAAAACAAATCAGATCCAGGTACTGGTTTGAAAACTGTAGAATATTTTTTGTGGGACAAGCTCTTAATGTTTTTATTATATATTTTGAAAAGCATTTCCAAAGCCAGAGATACTGTTTTACGTATGACAAATTAGATTCATATGGTAGTTTCTCCCACACCAATTTGGACTTTGGGATTTTTCATGCAGTGCCCCATGTTGTCAATGGGGAACCTTAGTTCGATATACAATAATGATTTATTTTTTTTAAAGCAGACACCCCCTTTAATCTTTACCTTAAATCTATATTTAATCTATACCTAAGGATTATTGTTAAAAGTCTTAAAAGGGTTGATTTAGGGTAGACATTCATAGCATATTACATGGATAAACCACCAATATTTGATCGGTGGTGGTTCAACCCCTGTGACCCCCAACAACTGCTAGAAAAAAGTGCTAGTAAAAGCTTGATGACTGGCCCATTAGCCCAGAAGAAGCTGGGACCGTGTGTATTTAATCCGGAGACAACACCATTAAAGGAAATGGGCCAGTTGCATTCAATATATCGTCTCCCTAAAAGCTCCACATCCAGTGCCATTTCATTCTTTGTTTAGAGTTCACCCATCAGCAGGATCAGTCCTATTAAACCAGGCATACAGTCTGGAAGGGTTGATCCTTCTGATAAAATGATACCTAATGTTTAAAAATTATCTCCAGCATTCCTAAAAAAATGCAAATGAAGGCTTCAGTGCACTGAGGGGCGGGGCCAGCAGTAGAAAGCTGAGATGCACGGAGGGGCTAGGCTCCACCTGTCGTGCCTTAAAGCCTTCATTTTTTTCTTAGCAATGCCACAACTGAATTTCACAAGACAGGTATCATTTTCATCAGCAGGATCAACCCCACACAGATGAGTGTCTTGTTTGATAGAGTTGGTCCTGCTGCTAGGTGCACTTTAATAGTTGTAGACCATAGTACTTGGAAAGAATGTACATTTTTGCTAACTGGTTAAATTTACTGTGTGACATTGAGGCTGATCCCCTTCTGACTCTTCACGGCTGTATCAGGACTTCCATATAAAATTGCCTTACTAAATTCTGTATTCTGCCTCAGAAATCGGGTGAAGTAGCAAACACCTTTCACTGAGAGAACTGAAGTAGTGCTCAAGCATTTCCTGCCGAGTCACTACTCAAATCAGCGGGTGGCATAAGTGATCCTGCCTTGATCTCGGCCTCATCAAATGGAGCCTAAGTACATAGAAGGGAATTTGAACAATACCGTTTATTTCGTAACAATGCGGCAATTTTGTATTCTTTCTTATTCAGTCTTTGGAATTAGCAAACCCCGCTAATAACTGACCTGTACGATATTGTGCCACTTACACAGTGTGATTCCTTCTGCCTCTGGCTGTGTATTAGGCTGCACTATTTACTGCAGTCCCAGGTAAATTGATTAATCTTGACAAAGACTGTAGGCGCCGGCATTGAAAACCCTGTGCTCCAAAATTAGCGTGTGCTTTCAGATTAATATGAAGTATAGCAGTGTCAGTCAGTGTAAACATTTAGCGCAATATCTAGGCTGCCCATTTACAAAGATGTTTTACATATATTATCCATTAAAGAAAAATTAAAGAGGTTGTCCAGGATAGAGTTATTAATAGCCAATCCACAGAATAAGTCAATCTGTGGGGGTCTGACACCTGGCACCCCCACCAATTAGCTGTTTTGAGCGGCCTCGGCACCAGAAGTTACCAGTGTACAGTGCAGAAGCAGAAGGCCCCGTACACTGTATAGTTTCTGGCGCCAACGTACTGAAGCTTAGCTCCCATTCACTAGAATGGGAGCTGAGATGCAGTACTGTGGCATGACCACTACACACTGTACTGAGCCATCTGCTTCCACCTCCGTACACTGTATAGTTTACGGCTCTGCAGCAGCCTAAAACAGCTATTCGGTTGGGGTGCAGTTATCCAATTATATGGTATTGATGAGCTAATCTGAAGATAGATCATCGATATCTATAGCCAGCAGAACTTGAAATGTTTTAGGCAGGTCATAAAGTGATAGTATAACATGGATCTGAACGCATATGGATCTCTGATGATTAAAGTTTTTATTCCACGATTAATGAAAAAAATGAAAGTAAGACATCCTAAATTACACGACAGTCTCTTTCTAACAAAGCTAGAACCAGCCCTGTACCTCACATGGATCCAGAGATCTTCCCATTCATTGCTCCAATTGCTCTGCTAGGTTTATTGCAAGCTGTAAGCTCAGGGGGCGTGTACTTTCTCAGGGGGCATTCCCTGTCTGCTGCAGCAGGTGGCAGATAAAGGATGGAACTGAGCATGTGCGTCCAGCTTAGTGAGGTGGACAGAGAAATTAGAACAAGAACAAGCAGCAGGTGGCGCTATACAGATACATTTAATTGAATAACTCAGTGGTTATACTACATTTTTAATTACATGCAATTACGAAAGTATTCAGATCCAGGCGCTGGTTTGTAAACTGTAGAATATTTTACATGGGACAACCCCTTTAAGAATTTTTCAGTTGCAGCCTAATCTGTACGTATAAACCTAGTTTAAAGGTAAGTGGACTCATGGAGGGTCTGCTGCAGTTTTTTCTTCTGATCTGGCTGAAATGTGCCTGAAGCGATTGCTGCCTGGTTCACAGTGGGTCATTCACTGCTTTTAACCTTTGCACTGCTGAAGTCGGTTTACATCGCGGGTTTTGTGAAATATCACCCACTTTACTGCTACTGTAAACTCAGCAGATTTTCCCACTCGAAATTCCACTGTGGAGAGTCTACCGCATTGATGCCACGCGTGGCTGTAAGGTTATAATAGCCCCACCACCCAAAAGAAGGCGAGGTAAGCATTCAATGACTTTCTTTTCTAACTACAATGCCCAGCATGCCACCGCAGTTGTGATAAAGCCAAAATGTATTTGCCTGACAGGTGATATGTGTCAGAGATTCATACATCTCACTTCATGCATTATTGTTTTGCCTCCGCCGCGTTTATTATAGGATGTCGCCATGTAGCACAGCAGTAGTACCAGTAGCTAGGCATAGATACGATATACATGTCCACTGGCTGCAGGGATGTTAAGATTTAATCCGTGCTTACAATGCATGGCAGCTTATCAGCGTTGCCAGACATTATTCCTGCGACACCAGTCTGGCAGGTGTTTACATTTTGCTAAAATGACTTTGCCCTGTGGCCCGTTGAGTAACCACCTCACACTGCACTCGGCTTCAATTGTTGTCTGCCTTGTGATGGATAATTTCAGTTGTGAAAGGTTTAGCTAAAGATCTATGAAGGAGGAAGCCACAGAGAGCTGGAATCAGGGGCCTCTCTACCAGGTAATTGCACAGCCTACAGCCATTTATATTTTCCCAATTTGTAATTTTGTCGTGTTACCACCGTAACCAATCTAGGGGTCTGCACCTAATAATTTATAGCAAGGCTCCTCTTAAGGGCCAAGTTCTCTGTAGCTTCCTAATAGCACAAACAGATCAATTCGATTTTGTATCTTCAATGTTTTTCCACCATTTACAGCAACGCACAAAGAATTGGTTGCTGCCGAACCCTGTAAAGAAAAATCACGTCTATGGCAACCCTGCAGCAAGGCTATCTTTGCACCATTTCCTTGAGCTACAAAAGATATTTGTTTCTTACCCCTGTCAGCTTTTTGACTAATTTAGCAGAGATTCCTCACTCCCCAATAGGTGGGGTTCTCATGAGGCATAGAAATACCATCTGCTGCTTCATAAAGTTCCTTCTCCTTCTTGATTAACATGGCCAGGTTCCTGCATCATCATCTTGCCTGGTCCTGTAAATCAAGGAGAACAAGGAGCTGGCAGAAGAAGCAGGAGGAGCAAGGGTGCACAGAGTGGCTTGGGCCCACCCTGGGTGCACTTAACCGCTCATCTGCATATAGATTAAAAGCACTTTTCTCCAGAATGAAGGAACAGATGGCTGATTGAAAGGTGTCATTACATTCTACTGAGCTAACCCTATGAGGTGTTAGCTCAGTTGAACAGTGAATTTCCTGTGACAGACTCCCTTTGATGTTTCATTTAACTCAATGATGGAAATGTAAAGGATGTAATTATCTACGGGGAAACAAGATTACAGAACATCATTTTTATTTTAACATTTTGGTGGGAGACAATGGCACACATAATAGAGGAGCCGTCATTTGCCCCAGGTTTGGCCCCAAATCTTCTCCACCCTTATTTTCAAACAATACAGTCTCTGAAAAGTCCTAAACACAAGTTGCATCAGCAGCATCGACGCTCCCATGGAGGATATTCCCGGCTAAAGTAGGTGGCCTTACCAGCAGTGTCAGGCACTATCGTATGAGCCCCAAAACGATCAGAAGAAATGGAGGAATACTGCAGCACTCACGTGTCTTCTTTTCAATAGTTGAGAAGGTTTATTCACCAAGATAAATGCAACATTTTGACTTACACAGTCTTTGTCAA
Organism: Rhinella marina; assembly: GCA_900303285.1. Lineage (NCBI taxonomy): Eukaryota > Metazoa > Chordata > Amphibia > Anura > Bufonidae > Rhinella > Rhinella marina. Next base: position 197,249 of record ONZH01018913.1, on the reverse strand, counting down.
GAGAATTTTTCTTAAAGAGGCTCTGTCACTAGGTTGTAACCTATGTATTTAAATACATAGGTTACAAGGCCTAGTGACAACTTTTAAAATCATACCTTTCATGCAGAGTTCTGCGCAGCGGTCGCGTAGAAATCTAAACTTTAAAACATATGCAAATGAGCCATCGGAGCAGCCTCTTTCCTCTGGAGCACCGCTCCTTCGCCGCTCCCCCCCCGGGCCCGAGGCAAGTCCCCTGTCTCTAATCACGCCCCCTCCTGTATTTGATAGACAGCGCTAGACTGGTAAGTCTAGCGCTGAACTCTCGCGCATGGAAAATTTTAGGGCGCATGCGCGAGAGTTCAGCGCTAGACTTACCAGTCTAGCGCTGTCTATCAAATACAGGAGGGGGCGTGATTAGAGACAGGGGACTTGCCTCGGGCCCGGGGGGGTGGTGAAGGAGCGGTGCTCCAGAGGAAAGAGGCCGCATCCCGGTGCTCCGATGGCTAATTTGCATATGTTTTAAAGTTTAGATTTCTACGCGACCGCTGCGCAGAACTCTGCATGAAAGGTATGATTTTAAAAGTTGTCACTAGGAATTGTAACCTATGTATTTAAATACATAGGTTACAACCTAGTGACAGAGCCTCTTTAAGTTTTAACCACCCTGCAGTGAATGTGATGGGAGCAAATTGGTTGTGGGCCCCGCTTTCTCAAGGGACCGTATAGCAGTACATAGCTTGCTTCTGTGGTATGCATACTCTTGGTGGTAGATCTAAGCTAACCCATGAGAGAAAACCTGTTGAAAGTCTATGTCTCTTCTATCCTTCAAGCAAACATACTGTGACCTAAGCACATCATCCTGTACAAAATTCTAGTACAGAAAGTGCTGGAGACACATTGCCAATACTGTAGACCAGCAGTGCTACATCATAGAAGGTGACCGCGCTGGTCTCCACAATTGTGTAGAGATCTAATGTGGTCACTTCTCGCTGGGCTTGTTGCTAGGCAGTCACTAGCATGAACTTGGTCATTACTCTTTCAAGAGTCTGAAGGACTCACTAATAGCTACAATGGAAAACTAATTTCCTTTTAATTCTTAAGAGGGACTGAAGGTGACCAGCCAGAACACGTCATTTTTTTTCCTTTATTATATTCATTATATTGTGCACTACAGATCTGTTTCCTGTGATAAAAGGAGTTGCATTTTCTGTTGTTTTCATAGAAAAAAAATGTCCTTAACTTTATACAAGTTAACAAAAGAAATTTCTTATAACCAAAGTACCATAGTGATAACCTCCAGGCTTCTGTGCTATTTTCTACCAGATGGCTGAGAAGGTAATTGAAAATCCTGATTTCAAAGGCTAGTAGTGTGAGATCTCGCTATCAAGGTAATGCCACACCGTTTTTAGATCTAATCTACATAATAGATGACATTAAAAACTGGCTTATCGGAATGTGGAAGGCAACTGACTTCATAAATAATACAATGCCGGAGATAGTCTACACAGTAATTACATATGATGTTGATGACAGCGAGAAATGAATCCGAAATAGAGATGCTGTAGTGAAATATGTTTTTTATTTGGTTAAGAAAAGAATTTCACAAGGCGTAAATTTAATGGCTGGATGACCTGGATGTTGATTCATATCAGGTTCTGTTGATTGGACTTTATAGTGTGTGCAATTTGGCGTATAGGGTTGTAAATCATATACGTATGAAAATACTGAATAATCTAAACTCTAATCAACGCTTGTGTAGCACAGCAGAAAGTATTGCAAAGAAAATAAACAATTTTAGCTCATAACCTTGAAGTAGCTTATCGTTTTCTGTCAGCAGCTCTAATTAAATCTTATGTGTCTCTCCGGTTACTCTGTGTATCCTGCAGTCGTACTGCTTTCAATCTGTCCCTTACTTTTCGCTAGCCTTTCAAATGTAAATTACCAAGAAATAGAAGACAGGTAGAAGGATGTATCACGGGGCAGATCAGACTACATACGGCTTGTTTGTAGTCTGTAACCATGGCTACGTTTGTGCAGTGCTTCAGTATTGGTGATCTATTCTAAGGATCGTAGAGGGTCTGACTCCCGGCAGCCCCACCAATCAGCTGTTCTAAGAGGTAGTAGTGCTTGTGAGAGAGCTGCTTCCTCTTCAAAATTACCTGAATGTCGTCTCCTTTTACGCGACAGAACAGTGTAATGTGCACCACAGTGAATGGGATGAGCAGTTGTATTGACTCTGCTCCACCATAACAAAGGAGATGACTCGCAGGTAATTCTGAAGAGGAAGCAGCGCTCTCACAAGCGCCACTACCTCTTAGAACTGCAGATCGACTCCTGCTGATCTGATATTCATGACCTATCCTGCTTAGATTTTTTTGTTTGATTATAAAAGCGTTTGAGTGATAGAAGAATAGTATAATATATTCATAGATCGATTACATACATTTATGACCTCTACAGACAATTAGAGTTCCAAATATATATATATGTATATACTCACACACACCATTTCTATATATACCACAAACATTGCATCTTAAAAACACATTTCCCTGTGTGTGTTAAGCGACTATTTTTAATACAACTTCCTTTCCCTAAAGACTATTGTCATGCCAACCATGACAGGTATACCGTAACGAGTTGATGCCTGTCTCATTTTTAAGGGGATTTCTATTGTTAATATGGAAGGTAAAAATAAAACAGGAAAATTTACCAGAGTAAATGTCAGTTTAAACTCCCTTTTTAATGATATTTAATTAACTTTGCAGAAAATGGTTATGTTACAGTCTAACCACTTTGAGATGAGCACCAAAAATTGCATTAGACATGGTTTCCTAGAGTGGTGGTCCTATCAAAGAAGAGGGTACAGTGAATGATGGAACCAAAATCACTGGAAATATTGTATAGAAGGGGTGGTCGTATGGGGATATCTCACTATATCTTGTTAATAGGCTTTGAACTGGGCTGAAGTAATCCCAGATAGCCGGTGCACCCATGGATTTGTCGGTGGCATTTTTTGTAATGGTTGTTGATGTTTATTGACATTACAATTGATAGACAGGAGTGATATGACCGTGTAGCATTATACAATATATCAAAATATGATAGGTCAGGATAGGTCATTAATATTAGGCTACTTTCACACTAGCGTTGTTTTATTCCGGTATTGAGTTCCGTCATAGGGGCTCAATACCGGAATAAAACGCTTCAGTTTTGTCCCCATTCATTGTCAATGGGGACAAAACTGAACTGAAGACAACGGAATGCTCCTGAAAGCATTCCGTTCCGTCTTCAGACCGGAGAACAAACCGCAGCATATGCTGCGGTTTGCTCTCCATACTGGGTATCCGCACCAAGACGGATCCGGAATGACCCCCAATGCAAGTCAATGGGGACGGATCCATTTGGTGTGACACACTAGTAAACGGATCCGTCCTCCATTGACTTTCAATGGAGTTGATTCCGGATCCGTTTAAAAGATGTTAAAGATAATACAACCGGATCCGTTCATTATGGATCCACAAGGTTGTATTATCACTATGGATCCGGCGGGCCCCTTCACCCGCCGGATCCGTAGTAAAGGCTAGTGTGAAAGTAGCCTTAGACTGGCTAGTGGGGAACCAACTTCTGGTACCCCCTGGTAATCAGCTGTTTGAATAGACAGTGGCATATGGCGTTTAAAATTACCTGCACGTCGTCTTGTCTGTAGAGTCTGCGCAGTGTAGCTACAATTGAACTTGAATGGGACGAGCAGTTGTAACTACACTGTGCCGCCGCTGCAAAGGAGGCAGTACACTGGTAACTTTGAAGTACCACTGCTGCTACCCCTTCAAACATCTGATCGGCGAGGTGCCAAGAGTTGGACCACTACTGATCTGATATTGATGACTTATCTTGAGGATAATTCATTAATACCTTTGTACTGCACGACCCCTTTCTTTACCAAAATACAGTCCACACACAAAGGTGAACAATTTCCCCTCCTTCTAATAAAGAGGCCACAACAAAATAACTTAACTATAAAACACAAACTTTAAAAAAAGAAAGGGATGGCACTGAGCACAATAGCCATCAGTCCTAAGGGTTAGTAGATGACAGGTGGGTTATATGACACTTCCTAATCCAGTGACCCATCGGTTACTTGGCAGAGGATAAAATCTTCCTCAATCCAGCCACATGGATAAAAAGGTTCTGACACTATCAGCCGTTGTTGCCAGCTGAAATCCAACTTTTAGGTGAGAAACTGGGGCATTTGTTTGTGGGAAAGTCCACACCAAATTCCACAAGTTAGGCTCCACATAGGTGATTATAATCCCATGGGGATCCCTCATTATCCTCCAGGTTCCTTCCATTCTATCCCACAAGTAACCCTTACTGTATATGTGCTAAGAGTCACAGCTTGTGGAGATGGAGATAAACTTGACATGAAATGATAGAGACATAAAATCATATATTCTTAATATTGTGTCCGAGTTCCCCAACATAGAGACATTTCACATTTTCCAATATTTCTCTTGCGGTTTCATGGATTTTCACTTTGCCATGCTCCACCTGCTTTAAACTACAAGACGTCCCTCGTGGATGATGCCCAGAGAAACCAGTCCGGTGAGGTTTGCCCATGTCACATCCTTGCAGCCTGAGGTTTTCCTATGGGTATTTCCTAACTTACAGATTGTTTGAATTCATTCTCTCACTTATTAAAGGGCAATTCTTTATACATTGCTAGTTAAATCCAAAGCAATAACCTTTCTCCGCATCAGGATAAATAATCTGGTGCCTTATACCCAGAGCTGCGAGGGGAAGATGGAACTTGGTCTAATGAGCTTGTCACACGGGTCCCGGCAGCAGCAGAATTAATAGAAGCCCCATCTCTTGGCGCATGATGGGACTGATAATACGTTCCGAGCCTTTGTTATTTCCTTGTCCTAATGTGACTTTTCCTAGTAACTTAATGAATAAAAAAAATGGTCATTTATTGCACGTCCTCGATTTCCGCCATCCGTCATATAAGTCTAATCAGCAGTATGATCTCTCGTGACCGCATTTGCATTATTTAGCATTTTCTTTATGATGCTTGGAACTTGAGAATTCTTGTATAAGAAAATGGGATCAGAATTGAATTAAGATGATAAATTCTTACAGTGTATGTCGCTGAATTGTGAATAGGACTAACCCGCAACTTTAAATAATACATGATGGGATGGAACCACATCAATATGTGGGATAGAGTGCTATACATTGTATCCATCGTATATACTAGCACCCTGCATGTACGAGAAGAAGACCTCTAGCCTGCCGTAGGGCTGCTCCAGATTCACACACAAACGCTATGTAAATCACAAATACTGTAGAGATCTCATAGGTCGCATTTGTGATACATCCTCTAGTCTGAAATCAATCTAGGAATGATCATTCCAGATTATGAGATTTCATGAAGGATCTCTTCTAGGATTACTATTAGTATTAATCAGTAAGGACTGTTTTCATCAGCCCTATAGGCATTGAATGCAAACATGTGTGAACACTGCTCCATTTCTGGTCCTCCATGAAGTCTTGGTACCCCTATTCTAGTCATTAGTTCCAACTGTGAGGCTCACAGCGATCTGGCATTTATCTTCTATCCTTTGGAAAGGTGATAGATACAGATAGATTTCAATAACCCGGTAGCTATAATACATTTTTAATTACATGCACTAAGGCTAGTTTCACACAAACGTTGTGTTTTGCGGTCCGCAAACTGCAGATCCGAAAAAAAAAACAGATGACGTCCGTATGGCATCCATTTTTTTGCGGATCCATTGTAACAATGCCTATCCTTGTCCGCAAAACGGACAAGAATAGGACAGATTCTAATTTTTTTTGTGGGCTACGGAACGGACATACGGATGCGGACAGCACACGGTGTGCTGTCCGCATTTTTTGCGGACCCATAGAAACGACTGGGTCCGCATTTTTTGCAGAAATCGGAGCCCGCAAAAAATACTGTCGTGTGAAAGAGGCCTTATAAAAGTATTCAGATCCAGGTGCTGGTTTGAAAACCATAAAATATTATTCATGGGGCAACCCTTTAAGGTCCGCATATACCTTCAATAGTTGTCAGACAAACAGCCATTCTTCTCGACTTCCCCATCGATCAAGAAGAGCATGCTTGTGTTCTCAATAAGGAGAAGGTAGGCAGCCGCTGCCAGATGCTGCCAAGTAGTAGCTTCGGAGAGTAGAATCGGGCATTGAAATTCAGTATGCCTGATCCTTTTGTCTTGTGACACCATCTGTCAGGGGAGAGTTGATACAACCCCATACATATAGTCACGACAAAATAAGTAGGTTTGCAGGACTTTCCTCTTATGTGTATGGGCACTTTTACAGTGGGGGCACTGTGTACGCTTTGCAAGGAAATCTCAGGTTTTTGTCACCATTCATAATGTGCTTCTTAGGGAGGACGTGACAGATACTTGAGATTTGCATTAGTGAAAGGTGAGTGTCCTCCTCGTAGGCACGCTGGTTAGGAGATGAGATGGAATAAATAAACCAGACATCATGCTCCCTTAACCGTGAATTCAGAAGTTAAGTGATTAGTCATTCTGCTTCATGCCAGCCTCCTCAAGCCATTATAAGAGCCACGTAGTACACGGTTACCTAGCTACTACCGATGAGTTATTCTTCCTCGATAAGTGCTGTTTACACACAGGAGATATTTTTTCTGGATTTTACTTGCTTCTGGATTTCAGATTCACCTGCAGTCGAGCTGACAATCTTATGGTGATTACTAAATGGATTGTTCCCATGAAACCTGATAACACTGAAACTACTTACATTGGAAATTGTACATACAATGGGGGGAGGGGGTATGTTAGAGACCTACAATATCGATAGCCTGCCCTTAAAGGGAATCTCCAGCACACAAAAAAGTCTTCCCATGGCCTCCACATGCCGTAAAAAGAATAGAACTTATACTCATTTCACCAATCCCCCGCCTTTGCCATTCTGATGGCGCTGGGGTCCCTGCTGTGCTCGACTTCCTGCTCCTCCCTCAGCAGGAAATGACTGTAAGTGCTGCTCAGCCAATCACTGGCAGCAGAAATGACCCGCCTCAGCCAGTGATTGGCTGAGCACCAATCCTTGACAGGTCGAAATGGCAGTGGCAAAAGTTCCATAAGGCAAATACGTGTTCTATTATTTTTTTTTACCTTCAAAGCAACATTCAGCATTCTGTAGGTTGCCCTTGAGATGCTGTAGTCTATCTGCATTTCAAAGTTCTATGTGACCCAACCTCAAAATACCATTCCGAACATTTCAATTCTAATCTGCATATAATGTTAGTAACTTGTCTTTTAATTACTTGGATTGATTTTAGGCTTTTCGACTCTTTTTTTCACCATTCACACCTAAAGTGAAGGTAAAACTTGGGCTTATTCCCTCTTAAAATCCATATGAGGTTTATCTGCTCTCCACAGACATTCACTAGACTTAGCAGCTTAGCTCTAAATTTGCGACTGTCGGCTGAACAATGCACTGGATCCTGCTAACAGGATTCCAGCAGACTTTCGAATTTAGCTTTCTGTCTGAACGGAGAATAAAACATCATGTAATTAAAAACCAGAAAGAGCTGTATGTTTTGACATTTTCAACATTTTGTCTAGATTTAAATTTAGGATTCTGCCTCATGCACACAATCCTAGTTGTGGTCCAATTTTTGTGGCTCGTACAGGACAAAGATGTCATCTGCGTGCTGGCCACTTCCGTGTGACCGTTCTGTTCCATTATGTCTATGGTCCATGTAGCTGCTCTCAAAAGACAGGAAATCTCAACATATTTTAGTCCTAGTAGCCAGAGCAAAATCTAACTTATTTTTGGATTTTTTTTAAAGTAGTGTCACGGAAAATTAAAAAAATAAAAAAAATTGATGAAAGAATGTGATTTACAAAGGTTTTCTGAGATCTTTTTACTGATGACCTATCGTCTGGATAAGTCATCAGTACCTAATTGGTGGGGTCCGACACCGCCCCCGACGCTCAGCTGTTTGAGAAGGCACCAGCACCAAAGACTTCTCTCTGCTCACCAAGTTCAGTGCCGTACATTTCATAGCGGCTGTACATGGTACTGCAGCGCAGCCTCATTCACGTCAATGAAACTGAGCTGCGTCTGGCCATGTGGCCGATAATGACATCACTTGGCCTAGGGAAGACTACGAGAAGGCCACGGCGTTACTGCAAGTGCCGTTTTCCTTCTCAAACAGCTGCAAAACAGGGGTCTCCGATGTCGGACCTCCACAGATCAAATACTGATGACCATTCCAGAGGATAGATCATCAATATACAAGTCTCATAAAACCCCTTTAAAGAGGACCTGTCACCACTCCTGACATGCCTGTTTTAATAGCTTCATGCATTCCCCATGTAATAACAATTCTGGAACATCTATTCTTATGTCTCTATGTTGTGCCATTCCTTTATTATTTCTACCAGAAGTTATGAATGAATTTCCAGCAGTCTGCAGTAAGGGTACAGAGGGGAGGTAACCAGTTGGGGGGTGTCCCTGCACAGAATGACTCTATCCAATCAGTGCTGCCATTCTCAGACTGTGCAGGTACACACCCCCAACTAGTTACCTCCTGTCTGTACCCTTACTGTAGACTGCTAGAAATTCATTCATAGCTTCTAGTAGAAATAATAAAGGAATGGCACAACATCCAGACATAAGAATAGATGTTCCAGAATTGTTATTACATGGGAAATGTATGAAACTATTAAAAGGAGTGGTGACAGGTCCTCTTTAAACAATAGGTCCTTTTCTCATAACACATAAAAGGAATGTATCAGAGGTCACTGTGCAGGGAGGGGGAGGAGGTGAGCTGTGACCATCACCTTGAGTAAATGGTGGCTCCTGTGATACCTACATATAGGTGATACCTTTCATTATAATTCTGCCTGTGATGTAATTAGATGACTGCTGAAAAACGGAAACTGACAGCCTATTATGGGGCTCCGTCATCGGAGTGTTAACTGCAAGAGGTCATGATAGATAGTGACATGAAAATTTAAAAGAAAATCACAAATCCTTAAAAAAAAGTTTGATATAAAATGGGATTTAAAAAGTAGGCCACTGTCTGATGGCGCATGTCCTTAAGACATATTGGGTCTCGCTCATTGCACACCCCATCCCTGATAAAGAGATTTCTAATCCAGTTTTCCACCTGCTAGCGCAATGTACTGCAGATGTTATCAGAGGCAAAGTCTCCATAAAAGTTGAGCCGAGCATTGGCGGCAGATGACATCACCTGAACATCTGGCTCCTAGAGATAGGAACATCTTTCACAAGTCTTTAACTTGAAGAGTTTCAAATGCCTTTTTTTCTAAAAGAGGGATTAAGAAGCGTCAAGGTTCTGGACGTGTTTAAATGTCAGCGCAAATTGCTTAACGTAGCCTTGGAGAAAAATAAACCGTAGCGTGCATTCGTAAGAACCTTACATTCGCCATAGTGAATGCAGGAAATATTTACGCGATTAATTGGATTGAATTTAGAAATGGCGATCATTTCCAAAGATGAAACTTCCTGGACAGTAGTGTAACAGACTCGCTAACCGCAGCCAACATAATCCGTTCAGAGCTAGCACTCGTTATTTGGACTGTTTAGAAATAGCTGTGCCTTTAGATCCAGTGATAAAAGAAACATCTGCCGTATATGACGCATTTTTCATTTAATTGGATGACTTGGGGCTCTCTACGGAAAGGAAAGTGAAAGCTGTGAGGACGTTGGCTTTATGATAATCTGTTGCTTAAAAGATGACTGTTCAGTGACAGCGCCAGGTTTGTTTCTATGGGGTATGAAATTTCCATATGTCTCCAGGGAAGCCAATATCTAAAAATGTGTCAATATTTTATGTATGATCATTGACTTTTGCCACAATCCTTTCTCGTGCACAATCTCCGTTGGAAAATATCTTTTTATTTTTTTTAATTATATCATAGGGATTAGATTTCTTTTTTATGGCGAGGGAGGGGGAGGTTCTAAGCACTCACAGCCCCATCCTGCTCCATCTGAAAATGATAACCTTTACACATTACCTGTTTCTTCTGTTGTATATTTATTACACCTGAGCAGTGGTCTATTGTGTGTGGACGCATGACCACAGCAGCTAATTGCTGTCTGTAGTGGTCACATGTAAGGCTAGTTTCGCATCTGTGGCAGGGTGTTCTGGCAGAGCTCTCCAGCAGGGTGTTCCGGCAGAGCTCTCTGACAGGGTGTTCCGACAGAGCTCTCTGGCAGGGTGTTCCAACAGAGCTCTCTGGCAGGGTGTTCCGACAGAGCTGTCTGGCAGGGTGTTCCGACAGAGTTCTCTGGCAGGGTGTTCTGAAATAGCTCTCGGGCAGGGTGTTCCGAAAGAGCTCTCTGACAGGGTGTTCCGACAGAGCTCTCTGGCAGGGTGTTTCGACAGAACTCTCTGGCAGGGTGTTCCGACAGAGCTCTCTGGCAGGGTGTTCCGAAAGAGCTATCTGGCAAGGTGTTGCGGCAGAGCTCTCTGGAAGGGTGTTCCAGCAGAGCGTTCTGGCAGAGCTCTCTGGCAGGGTGTTCCGGCAGAGCTCTCTGGAAGGGTGTTCCAGCAGAGTGTTCTGGCAGAACTCTCTGGCAGGGTGTTCCGGTAGAGCTCTGTGGCAGGGTGTTCCGGCAGAGCTCTCTGGCAGGGTGTTCCAGCACAGCTCTCTGGAAGAGAGCTTTCTGGCAGAACTCTCTGGCAGGGTGTTCCGACAGAGCTCTCTGGCAGGGTGTTCCGGCAGAGCTCTCTGGAAGGGTGTTCCGGCAGAGTGTTCTGGCAGAGCTCTCTGGCAGGGTGTTCCGGTAGAGCTCTGTGGCAGGGTGTTCCAACAGAGCTCTCTGGCAGGGTGTTCTGAAAGAGCTCTCTGGAAGGGTGTTCCGGTAGAGCTCTGTGGCAGGGTGTTCCGGCAGAGCTCTCTGGCAGGGTGTTCCAGCACAGCTCTCTGGCAGGGTGTTCTGGCACAGCTCTCTGGTAGGGTGTTCCGGCAGAGAACAGCCTGCCAGAGATCTCCGCATCCAGCATTGCCAGATACTGCTGCCTACCCACTGTACCCCATTGACCATAAATATGCCAAGAATGAGCCTGACAAAAGCCACTGCACGCATCAGGTTTTGTCAGGTCGATTCCCGCGTTTTCTGCTGGATGGAAAGCCAGCGGCAGGTATGAAAGTGGCCTTAGGCCATGTATGTGCTGATAAAGTATTAATATTCGTGATACATTAAAGTGATGGACAAGTAAGCAAAGAGAATTTTGGGAACTTGCGTAACTTTTTATTACATGGAGGATATAATGTAACCCACCGCTTTAGTGATATATTGCAGCTTAATTTGAAGAGGGTTACCCTCTCTGTACGGCACCTATAGACTCAGGAAACCAGAGGGTATAGGTTATTGAAATTTCATGACTGGATCGCTCATGTATTACGTTTTTCTTTCCCAGTTTCCCAGTAATGCAGTCGGCTACTTTATGTCATGTTTTAGGCCTTTACTATTGCTTTATATAGCTTTGTGGCTAGGAACAACATTTTTGTTGCAGATTGAAAACCAATGAAAATTCTAATGGGAATTTCATCCCCATTTATTTTGCCGGGAAACATATGTTACATCCAGTTTTACAACAGGCTGTATATGCAAGGGAAAAATAAAGACTGGCGATAAATACAATAGGCAGATATATGTTTCCTCACTTGTTGGACAGTGTTACAGTACAGTAGGTGCCTAAGACACGCAGTGTAATCTGAGGACGTAACACTGGGAGAGGTGCAGGGAAGGGGATGTCTTCTTGGCCTCAGATCATTTAATTCCTTATTTATTGTCATTTTCACTTCATTATTAGACTATTAATGTTAAAGTGCATTTGTCAGATTTGTACATTGTGTTGGCGAGCCGCACAGGCCGTCGCTTTATTGCTTGTACATGCTTTGCAGGTAACTCTACTCCATGAGTAGGACAATAGGAATTAGACTGCAACCTCCACTGGAAAGTGACTCATGTCTGGGACGTATTCAGGGTTGTAAATATTTTAGACGAAGGCTGCAGCTGGCGAGTCACGTTGAAGAAAATATTAATGAACTGCATGAGTAACAATTCCCTAAAGCATTGTTATTATTGCAGATGGGAACGTTCCAGTAAGGGACCTCTAGATTACCCAGTATACCCACTGACAGCCAGTGCCCCAATAGTATACACAGTACCACAATTTCCTGTCGCAGTTACATTACTTCCAGGACAAGTCATAGAGCCACCGGCACAAGCCACATTGCCCCCAGTAACATTCCTCAGTATCGGACATCACGGATCTCCAGTCCCAAGCACAGTTCCTCTAGTGCCAGCCACAATGCCCCCAAAAGAGACCCACAGAGCCCTCTGTAACAGCCACATTGCCCCAATTAATGTCCCTCAAAAATGGGTCGTTTGGATAGTCTGGCACCGTCCTGCTTAATTCGGAACCCTTATGATAGAATACTGTTACTTACTGAATGGTAACGTTTTATAGCATATTTTCCATATATGCAGTCACCCAATGCAATGGCCTTGAAAGCAGGCTCACAATTATTGAATCCACTATATATACAATAGTGTCCTGAAAAACATAAAAGAAGTGGCAAATGCCGTTTATGGCAGATAGCAGATGTCAAAACTGGCAGGTACCAGTAAGTATGTACATAACCCTATAACCCTATATGAACAGTAGCGTCCGCCGGTAACCATGTGATTACAAATTTGCTGCTTTTGTAAATGAAATTAGCAAATGTTGAATTACAGAGGGATTCTTCTCATTCTTTGCAATTATGTATAACAATCGACGCCATCTAAAGGCAGAAATCAGTTACTGCATTTGTAATGGATCTGTGCATCCTACCGCCTTACTATTATACTGTGTTGAGGTCTGGTTTATAATATGTGCAGTACATTTTATGCAGAACCTGCATTGGTCAGTGCAATAGGTTCCTATTAGGGTTTTCTCTTTCCTGTATTCAGCCTTCGAATAGCCAGAAGGTCCATGCAAGGAAAAAGTGGCACTATATACTAGGCACACAATTAGTGACTACAAAAATGAGTAGATATCCAGAAGAATGCAATCCAAAAATATCCCTAGTATTACAGTTAATATATCACAGTAATTGAGTCCCGTACCTACGAATGTACTCGGTCATAATAATAATTCAGTGAAATCTCATTGAGACCACCACCCGCATGGCCTTCAGAAGTGGTTTTCAAAGGAGTTGGTCTTCTCAAGAGGGTGTGTGCTTTATGGTGCAACTGAAAATATCTGGATAAGGGGGGCGGTTTTTTAGAAAGGTTTCACTTTAAATGTAATTGTGGCAAAAAAAATATATTACAAATGTAGATTTTTCCACAGTGCGTTGGTTTTAAATGGCATATTGAAATAGTTGTTTGATCTTTTATGATTTATTAGGTTGAGTGTCCAGTGTTCTTTTCTGGGGTCTTTGGAATTGTATATTGGTGGTACCAATGTCTCATCAATGTAGGTCCAGTATAGGTTGTCCCACCCATGTCCATGGCCACATCTCCACTCAGTGTTACAAAGCCTTTGTCTTTCTTACACCTTTTAGTATTCTGTAACATTGCCGGCTGCACGGCTAGCCCTGCTTGTTATTCCGCTGGTAGCAGGGTTCCTGCTTCATTTCACATGATTCAGACGGCAGTTATTTGATTTTATTTTACCCTCTTGGCTTTTTACAGTGGCTTGGACTGTATACCACCACCATTTTCTTTTTTTCTTTTAACTTGGGCAATTGTGCAGTCCGTTTGAAGTTGCCAGGGCAGGCGGAAGAGTTTGGCAATTATGTAGTGGAAAACAAAAAAAGTGTGTGTGTGGGGGGGAGTGAAGACTGTCTGGTTTAAAACAGCGTTCCTTCCCAAGCAGACATTTCTGCATTATTCTTCAGATTTTCCGAGCATGGCTGAGGATTAAATAAGTGGCAGGTTACACTGCCCATTTGGCTTCCCATGCTCAGGCAGGCAGAACATCACTGACTCATTCAGTGCTGATAGTGCCAGGAGCGTGAACACTTCCCCGCACTTGGAGAGCTCTGTTGGACGGAAGGGGTTAACTCTTCAGTCACATGAGTCCATTCAGGGACTATTCTCTGCTACGCTGTTACCCAGGATCTCTATCAGGCTATATTACACGTCAGTTCATGAAGAATATGCCCCAGAGCTGTAAACTACCTCCTATGTGTACGTTATAATGATGTGTCTCCTCACCTATGCCACCATAGGGTTCCTGCCTGATTAGTAGTATGGCGTCCTGCTAGTAAGCTGGGTTTTCACATTCACACGGAGGTGAAGGTCGAGACCTTTTACTTAAATGCAAAAATTTACAGCAAGATTCAGATGTCTCCTGACATGTACATTTTTAGTAACTACGTGTATTCCCCATGTAATAACACACACACACAAATGGTAACACCCAGCAGGACCATCATTGCATACTGCTTCCTAGCAATTCATTCATAACTTCTAGCAGGAATAATAAAGGAACGGCAGATCACAGAGTCATAGACGATCCACAATTGTTAAGTAGCAGCTAAAAGAGACAATTCAGGGGAGGTGACATGTCCTATTTAAAGCTCTGTTTACATGGGTGCGTTAGAATTTGGTTTCAGCAGAGGCCTGGGGTTGTAGAGATACGATGAACGTCAATCACATTTGATTTTACTAAGTTACCAAAAAGCAATAAGGCTTCATTCATGTCTGCCTTGATCCAGCTAGATTTTGTCAAAAATGCCGCATAAAATAGTGCAGCGTTCCCGCTATGTGTGGAAAAATGGTGCACACCATGACAGAAACTTGACAAACGGCCCCATTCAGAGGATCGTATGGCCGCTGTGCAAACAGTGTCACATGATGGACCTCTATGACTATAGGGCCCCATTCAGATGAACGTATGGCAACCATGCCCTTGTTGCAGAATGCAAACAGAGGGTCAGCAATACATCCTATGTTTTGCAGTGCAGAGGCTCAGATCGGAAGCCCTTCCGTTCCTCCACACTGCAAAAGATGGGACATGTCCTATATGAGTCCAACAACGGGCAGGGCGTCCATATGGTTGTCTGAATGGGGCCTTATAGCCAGATAGGTCTTTTAAGTGCCATTGGTGTCCACCACCTGACAGATGCTTCTATGACTTGTATTTCTGGTCCTTTGTCGAGACACAAATATGCATTGCCCAGCGCAGATGTGAACAAAGCCTAATGTTTCCTACTAAATGCCAATGTCCCTGTTTCCCCCTATCAGCAGCATATGCTCCATCCATGTAATAAATCACTGCACTTTTTTTTTTCACACACTGAATGTCACCCACCAAGGACGAGAGGGTATTATATAAATGATGATAGTGATTATTTTTTTCTGTAAAGACACACGGCTCGGCTTTGTGCTCGAACCCAATCAATACTACAGCTTAAGCCCTTATCATGTGGCCAGAGTATTTTACGTGGGAGAATATTAAATAGGCATATTGACCCACTTTCCAACAATATGACAGATAATGCAGCAGGTCGCAGCACGGGGACGCATGCATCAATAAAGGTCTATTGCCTGCAGAGCTATATATACTGTATACGTACGGTAGTGCTCATCCCGGTTATGTATGAGCAATAATTCAGGAGGAGCTAGGCTCTCATGGCTGCCGCAACGGGGGAAAGCTGATCTATGGGTGTACATAGAAATCAATGTATGAATATCCACATAGCGGCTTGTGCGGCTGGCTGCGTCTAATATAGTCCGCTCCCTCGCCAACAGGGGCCCAGCGTTAATAGATTATGTTTAAAGGTTCATGATGCCAGTAGTTTGCGCTAAAATGCACGTTTGAATGAGGCCTAGTGGCTGGATTCACCCTACTATTAATATAAGCTGCATCACATCCACTAATACAACTGCTGGTCCCCTTGTATATAGGACTGATGCTACGAGTACTACAATTTTAATCTAATATAATTAATCATTTAATGTCATTGTAATATAATGGCTGACACTAAGCATCAGCTAACTCTATCAGTGTTTGGCTGTATGTGTTTGTGAATAGATGGATTTACAAGGTGACGACCATTAGTCCAGATTTCATTAGGCCGTTATTATTGTACTAGTAATGCGCCCCTTGGGCCCCCTGCATCAGTACAGTGATGTCATTTACTTGTTCCTTTGATTGACAAATATAGCTTGGCAGCTACAGCGAAACCCATGGAATTTGATTTGCATGCATGAGCATAAGTGGATATGCAGTAATGTTCAAAAAAGTAAGTGAGTGTAATAAAAAAAAGCAAATAACGCACTAAATCAGTATAATAACTTTTATTCTCATAAATGCAAATACTCTGGAAATACTACACATTCACTTCCAAATCAACTCAATCACAAAATGTATCCAGTATGTGATCATCCTTTACAGAAAGTAAAGAAAAATTAATATTAGGTTGTTCAAATTACTAATTACTAATATAATATTTAGAGGCATAACCATTGTTATGCCTCCTGAGAACTTCTTGGCTTCTGTGTTGTATGAAGTCGTCCAACTTCTGGCACCTCTGAACAGTTATTCCACTCCAGGACATTCAGCTGTATTCCACAGTTCTTCTGTATTTTTGGGTTTTACCTCATAAACCACCTTTTTTATGTCACCTCCACAAGTTCTCTATGGGATTGTAGTCAGGGGATTGGGATGGCCACTCCATTACCTCAATCCTGTTTGTGTTTTGGGTCACTGATGTGTTGAAACGCCCGTATGAAGGGCGTTTCTTCTTCGGCATAGGACAACATGATCTCTTCAGGTAGTTTGATATATTCAAACTGATCCATGGTAAATAGGCCCAACACCATGGTATGAGAAACATCCCCATATCATGATTTTTGCACCACCATGCTCTGCTGTCTTCATGGGGTACTGTGGATTGCATTCAGTGCTCAGGGGTCGTCTGAGATACTGTCTGCAGCCACTAGACCCAAAAAGAACAATTTTGCTTTCATCAGTCCACAAAATGTTATACCATTTCTCTTTGGGCAAGTCAATGTGTTCCTTGGCAAATTTTAATCTATTCATGACGTGTGTTTTTTTCAATAACAGGACTTTTGGGGAGTTCTTGCTGGTAACTTGGCTTCACGTCATTGTCTTCTGATGGTAGCAGTATTCACTAGTCACATCAGATATTCTGTGATATTTCTAGAGGTGATCACTGGCTGAGCTTTTGTCATTTTGGTTGTTCTTCAATCCATTAGAACAGTAGTTCATGCTTTCTTCCATGTTTTCCAGGTTTTGGAGGACACGGAAGGAAGCTCATCTTAGCTGAGCAGCCTATGGTTTCCTGCACTTCTCTATATGTTTTTTTCCTCTCCAATCAACTTTTAATGAAAGTATGTTCTTCATCTGAAAAATGTCTGGAAAGACCTATTTTCCTCAGTAAGACAGGAAATGCTCTATAAACAACATGTGCAGCATTTTCCACCCTCCTACCTTAAATAAGGGCCAAAATTGACACCTGTTATTCCACAGAATGAATGACTTCACTAGTTTAACTCCGCACGGCTATTATTTTTAGCTCACTCCTATCAATTAATGATTCGATCATTCCAAATGAGCAGCATGCATGTCCTAAGTCTGGGATCAGCAACCTCCGGCACTCCAGCTCTTCAGAAACTACAACTCCCAGAATTCTTCATTCACTTCTGGGAAGAACAGCTGAGCATGTTTGCATGCTGGGAGTTGTACTTTCACAGCATCAGGAGTGCCGAAGGTTGTCCTAATTGTTGGGTCTGTTTCTTTACATATATATATATATATATATATATATATATATGTAGTTGGAGTATAAAATGGTGAGATACTGCATATAGGTCTCTACTTAAATATCAGTAGCCACAGCAATGATCTCGCGAGCTGCATCCTGACTTACAGCATACATTAGAAGATATATGTCCGCAGTTCCCTGTACTACAGCCAGCTGTACATTGGTGCTCCAACTCCCCCTATAGGTCTCTGGTACATATAGCAGTTGTGAAATGTAAAACCTCAAAGGTGCACAAAAACACCACTAAGAACCAATGTGTGAGCCTACCCTTATTCTAATAGAGGCCTGAAAGTTGCAGTTTTTGTAATATTCCCTGTGTAGAATTCCCACTAACCACAATTGATTTTCATGTATACTTTTGTATAATCCTGTTACTTCGCAAAAATTGAGACTAGACACAACAGTTTCCTCATGACATTTTTTGGGAACGTTTTCCAGTAACAACTTGTACTGAGAATATGGAAACGTCTGTGATCTTGGTGCCGAGCATCAACAATTCTAATCCCTTACTTTGACATTTTTAAATGGATGGATCTTTCGTTATACCCTAAAGCTGCCCGGATGGGAGGACACATTGACATTCACATCGGCCTGGTGTTTTTCTAATGCTCCATGTTTTTCTGGAAATCCTTCTGCAATTTGGTGGGATTTTGTTTGCCTAATCCCAGTGAACCTGATTTTCTTAAGTAAAGGAATTAACATTTTGAGCCACATGTCTATTTTACAGGGTTATTACGATAGAACTGTAGAGTTTACTCTTAAAGGGGTTGTCCAGCCCTGGAGACAACAAGCCCGGGGGTCCTAATCTGTGACCCAGAACATTAAAAGCCCACTTACCTGTCCATTGCACTGTCGCTGCTCCATTCGAGGCTACTTCTGGTCCCCACAGGACCAGGAAGTGGCTTCAACCCATGACCAGGAGCAACTGAGGCCTGTGAATGGCTGCAGCCAGGGTCTGACTGGACCACCAGAGGATCCTCCGATAGGCCCATGGTCTGACAATAATGATCCCTAATAAAACAGAGACCTTAAAGGGGTTATCCAATCCTATAAAAAGCCTCCCAATATGCCGGGGCCTCAACACATAATATATATACCTGGGTCCCCTCTCCCTGCGTTGCTCCTGGTCCCCGCACTGCCGCTGCTGCTTCTCCCTGTGGGACGAGCCTCCCTAGTGTCACCCGATGCTAGGGAGGTTCTTCCCCGGATGTTTTCATCCACGCACGGGGAGAAGCAGCAGTGTGGGGACCAGGTGTGGGGGCCATGGTGTGGGGACCAGGAGCGGTGCAGGGAAAGGGGACCAGATAAGTATGTTCTGTGTGGGGTGTCCAGCATATTGGGGGGCTTTTTATAAGATTGGATAACCCCTTTAAGGTCATATATGTATAAAGAGGGTGGGCCCTCAGAATTATTTCCTGTGGTGCGCCCAAGGGTCTTCAGTCTGATGCTGGCCTCTATAGTCATGGGGCCCAGCTGCTTCCTGGCCCTGCAGGAACTGGTAACAGAGGGCTATGGACAAGTGTTGGGTGGTTTTATGCATATGTGGCATGCCTGGATTGGAGTATCTTTGCATCTGGTTGGTGTAGGAATTCTCCTCCAGCAGGAGATCTCTGTCTGCATTAAATGTGACCTTTGGTAGATGAAGTGATGGATGGACTAATGCAGAGCTTTCATGGGGGTGATAGACTCCAGGCTCTTATGGAGGCAGAGCAGCATAGCTGCAGGTGCTTGTGACAGCGTGGAAGCTATTAGAGTCATTCTTACAATAAGAGGCGGCGATTAGTTTTGGAGGAGATATTCTAGCATCAGACTAATAGATATTTCTTTCAGGTCTTCTCATGTTGCAGTGAAGTGCTGTATACATTTCCTTGCTGTGTTCTTGCCTCCTGAGCCAGCACTCAGTATTTGTATAGCAGACACGTAGTGAGGGACGGCCGTGGAATACTTATCACTGAGTAGTATTAGGTATTATGTCAGCGTCAGCGCTTTTCTATCAGTCTGAAGGTTTTGCTTCAGCTTCTCCTCGCCAAGGACTCCCTCTGGGAACAAACTAGATGTTTAGTTGTAGGCAGAAATCAAAGGGATCCAATCAGCCATGTATCCAATGTGGAGGCTGTGCCGGATTCAGACAGCTTCTAAATCAGATTGCAAATACTTACTAAAGGAGACTGATGAGCTTCTCCTGAGCCTTATGCACTGGTCAGAGGACATCAGTCATGTCTTTCAAATGACTCGATTTGGTGCTGGTCACCTGAGAGTTACCATAAAGGATGAGAGATGTGTATGGGGACAATCTATGGACTGTATAGAGTAATACATTGGCACCATATAGCCATTGTACAGCTGAGAAATATATTGCCATTGCTCTAAATTAGATAGATAGATAGATAGATAGATAGATAGATAGATAGATAGATAGATATTCAGATAGATATTAGATAGATATTAGAATAGATAGATAAGACAGCAGAGAAGACAGCAGCACAGTTGGGTGCAAGTCCTCAGGGGAGATAGGTATTACTTCCACTGATAAATCCAAAAAACAAAAAGTGAGGCAGCACTCCAATTGTGGTGAAAGGGTGAAGACCTGTTTATTCCCAAGCCTTTCACCACAATTGAAGTCCATAAAAATCAGTTCAGGACAACTCAAAAAGTTGTCTTCCCCTAGCAATTTTGTTGCCCCATTGGTTACTGGCCTCCTTCAGTCCTACCATTAGAACATGTTGAGGTACTAAAGGTGGGATCTAGTGGCCATAGCCACCATTCAGGCTGAGTGATCTGAGCAACTAACAGCATTGACTTTTTAATTTGTTTTACATGATGGTTCCCCCAAGCTGTCTTAGCTAAATGTGAGGGTCTCACTGGCTCTGTTCTAAAGGACTTCAGACAGCCCCTACCTCCCTAGGTACCAGACAGTCTTTCCATTGAGCCACACATGGTACTGACATATATTGGATATTTAATGATAGATTTCTTTTCTTTGACTTGCCTTTCATTTCATTTCCAACCTGTTGCTCATCACCCGCGGTTCTGTTGTGATATTTTGGATGGGAATCATTGTATTCCATTATAATAAGGAGCCGGACAATCGCTGCCGAGCGACACATTCAGTGCGCTCTGTCTTTCTTGTCTGCATACAGCAGCTCATAATTGTGATCCCCAGAGAAATATATGCCTTTTATAGCCAGCCAACTCACGTAGAAGAATTTGAAAACCTTTAGTATTTGTAGATTGCAGGAAAAGACATTTGAGCGGGCCTCTCATTTGTTTGTCCATATGTTAGCATTACACGCTGCACTCCGCATGCAGCTCTCCTGGGCCATCCAAGTAAGCTCAATGGCAGACGTGCTAACGTACCTCATAATTCAGGCTGGCAGCTTGGGATTGCACCTCAGCCAGTGCTTCATGCTTCAATACAATAATCAGGATGGCACACAGAAATATATTCTTTTCCCATATGAATTCTTTAATAGGAACCCTATTTCTAGTTCCTGTGATTGGTCTCAGTAGTACGAAAGATAAGGGAGCAACAATAGCACCCATCTTAAATCACAAATTCAGCTCTACTACATTTAAGGATTTAAAGGGCTTCTCCATTATCCTGATATTGTTGTCCTGGTCATTAATATCTAATTGGTGAGGGTTTGACACCCCACACCCCAACTGATCAGCTGTTCTCTACATCCTCTGGTGCTGGAATTAGTACTTTGAATGGAACAGGAAGCACAGCTCCATTCAAAGCGTAATGACCGTGAGAGCTGAGCTGCAGTAACCCAGTACGGCCACTACACTTTGAATGGTGCTGTTCTTCCTGTTCCATTCAAAGTGCTAGTTCCTGGGTCGAAGGCTGCAGGGAACATCTGATTGGTAGGAATGCAGGGTGTGGGATCCCCGCCAATCCCATATTAATGACCTTTTCCGAGGATAAGTCATCCATATAAGGAGACCGGAAAACCCCTTTAATGTCTTATATGTGATTCTTATCAAGAGCTGTATTCACAGTTCTGGTGGCTTCCTTCTAGCTCTCTGAATTACATGCTGGTTCATGGGCTGTGTACAGAATGCTCAGATGATTCTTTCCCAATAATGAGTAGCTGTACATTATTCGGGTGTAAGAAAACATTATTCTGCTAGAATGCAGTACCTACAATGTGACATTTATCACAGGAATTCATACTAGCTGCTGGTGTCAACAGTGTGTTGGCTGATTCCTTGTAGCAACCATCAGAAAGAACTCTTCTAGAACCATAAGTACAGTCTGTTCGCCCACTGATTTGTTGCAGAAATGTGATGCAAATGAAAATCTATCCAAATCATCTGAATGGGTTGGTTTTGTAAGCAAGCACATGAAGTCTTGGAAGGTAGTGATTCACCTTGAGGAGATCTAGCTGGTATACTACTTATAGGCAATGCTCCCTGGGAAAAATATGCAAAATGGTTCTCCAGAAAGAAGAAAACTGTCACTCCAGTGCCACCTATTGATAGCTACCATGTAAACCAGTGCCGTGCCATTACAGAGCCTTGGTGCATGTCTATTAATATCAGCAAAACTAGATAGTTAGCTTTTGTTTGGCTGATAATCTCTTGTTATGTCTCAAGGCTCTATACTGAGTTGGATATTGACCTACAGGGTAGCTAACCATAAGTGGCACTGTAGGGAGACACTTTACTTTTTTCTGGAGGAGAGCTATTTTGCTGAGAATTCTGAAAGAAATCTGCTGCTTGTGAATAAACCCTTGGGAAAAATGTAACCAAAGATCAATGTAATATGCATACAGTATGTGCAAAGACATACTCTGAGATACGTATTGTTAAACTGTTCTCAAAGGGAACCTGTCACCAGGAAATTCAGTGTCAAACCAGGCACAGTGTCTTGTCGGGCTAGCTCAGCTAAATGTAGAGATACATTTAATAATTCTGTAGAAAAAGTACTTTTAATCCATGTACAAATGAGCAGTTAAGTGCACTGAGGGTGGCCCTAAGCCTTTGCTCCTTCTGCGTCTTTTGCCAGCCCCTCCATCTCCTTGATTGACAGGTCCGCGAGAGATGACTATGCAGGAACCTGGCCCTGTCAATCAAGAAGCAGAGGGAGTGGCTGGCAGAAGAAGCAGGAGGAGAAACGGTGCACAGGGTGGTTTGGGCCCACCCTCTGTGCACTTATTTGCTCATTTGCATCTGGATTAGAAGCACTTTTTCTTCAGAATAAAGCAATGGATCACTAACTGAAAGGTATCAGCTGAGCTAACCCTACAAGGCATTATTGTTTTTTACCTGGTTTAATAGTCATTTTCTAGGGACTGACTCACTTTACGTATCAGTCTTTCAGAAAATTTTTACCCAATTTGAACATTCAGGCTCAAAATGAAATACCCCACCAGATAAGTGGCACCACACTACTCTATAGTGGCTGTGTATATTCTGGTGACTGGAAAACAGGGACAAAGTGCTGGTAAATGTGACATTACCCTCAGCCCTGCTGGTTATTATCCTAAAACCTCTGTGGCTGAAAGTAGCATTTCCGATTATAACATTATAATAAGGAATTGCTGTCTACACTTGAAGAATACCTGAAGCTACAGGAGTTGGGTGACTGTAGAGGAGACAAGAGTTTGCCTTGGCCGGCTCTACGGGAACAAAACAATTTCTAAAAAACATGAGTGTGCTCCCGCTGCGCCAGTTATTGTGCTCACATTTATCACTAGAAATCCTATTAAAATCTCTAACCTCCAGCCCCACTTCATGAATAACTAATGAGAGCAAAAACCTGTTTGAGGTAGGTGCGAATGAAATCCTGCACGTAAACTGCCTTGATCTCCGTGCAGCTATATTTACACTTCTCTAAGCTAATGCTGACTATTACGTATCAATATTAATGCCCTGCGAGCACTGAATCGTCCACTGTATTGTGTGACTGAAAAACTCATAAAGAAAGGAGCCTCCGAGGTATTTGGAATACAAGCTTACACACAGGATGCATATTGATATTGATAAAGCAGGCCTCTACTCTTGTCTAGAAGGGCAGAGATCCATTAAAATCCTGCTTGACGTTCCAGCAGCATCCAGTCATGGCTAGGGAACATCTGAGACTTTGCTGGCTTCCCCTTACTTGAAAATATTTCTCAGTAGGATTATGAATGGGATGTTGTGGCACTAGAGACCAGACTAGCTTTAAGCCCGTTCTCATGTATATCAGTCTAAATACTGTGTAGTGTCTTATTAGCTGTTGTGAGTGGACACAAACCCATTATAGCTACCACTTACTCTTAATTATCTGGATAATGAGCTTCTATGGATTTGAGCTTCTTTAGGACACAACCCGGAATGCTCAGTTGATGGCATTTGTATATAGTTATTCATAATTGACCAGTATTGGAAGATAGGTACTAAAGGGGCTTTACCCACAGATAAATATTACTTGTCTCTGTTAGATTAGGCAAGATATAACAAATTGGAATCATTTAAAACTGCTTCACTGTCTAGATATTGTTATTATATACTTGTTATGATGCCCCCTGATGTTCTTGTGATTTCCTATCAGAACGTTCATCATGCCAAGTGGCCTCCCATGCTCAGTCAGATAGCCTGGATCCTCTTGTACACAGGTCAACGGGACTTACACCTATCTCAAGAACAGAGGTCCCCCAGTCCCTGTCTTCCAGATGCTGTGAGTTGAGAGATAGCCATGCATGCATGGCTCTCTCCATTCACTTCTATGAAGGTTCTGAAAACAGCTTGCCAGGTTATATTTGGAACTCGCACAGAAGTAAATGGAGAGAGATGAACATGATTGGTCACCTGTCCTTTCACAACACCCACATGAGAGAGATCAGTTGACCCTTGTTCTGGCAATAGGTGTGGGTCGCATTGGTGGGACCCTCACCTATTATATCGATGGAAATATCAATTTAATCTTGGGACAACCCCAGTTAAGTTCTTCAGTTTTGTATGGTGGACTCTTTCAGTTACCTTTTTGCAAAAGAAAAATTTGAGCAGACCTTGAGATGTCGGCTTAGAATCTAACTTACTACAACTTACTTTTCTGCAGTTGATGTGATCTGTTTGGCTTGAGATGTGGAAAGTTCTCAATGAGGTCACCTCAGACAATGCACAGAAACCATAGCTCGCCTGATCAATGGTGTCGGCTGGCTTTCTTATGAAAACAATGTAATTTCTACATTTAGAATGACATCTGGCTTGTGTCAGATATTTGTATGCCTTGTTGCAACTCGAATGGAGTAATTAATGATGCGTGAAGTAAAATATTAGTTTACATTTAGAAGAATAGCAAATGGCACATTTCTTGTTGTACACAGCTGTCTGTAGACATCGAGAATTACCGTATTTCTTCAAACTATTGTTCTTAACGATTCTTAACCTAAATATTCAACATAGACTTTATAAGAGATCAATCAATAGTGGCCAAATTATGTAAGTAGAACATTTCTAGAAGTTACCAAAACGAGATATTTCTGAGAAGACGTCTTGGCTTTGTTTCCTGTCCAGTTGTAGCACACTTTATTCAGCCTCACAGGTCCTGAAATGCAAGTGCTTAAATAGGTATTCCAGCACATTTAAAACAATGTTCAAATACTTACCATTGCTTAAAAAACACACGGTTGACTTTTTGACATTGCCCCTAACTGCACTAAACGTTTTGCTGGGAATACCACTCAGCAAATTACTGGCCGCATTGATGTCCCACCACAGACAGTGATTGAGCAGAACTCCCGGTCATTTCCTGCCATACCATGTACCAATTTCAGACCGTGGAGCATGATGAACTGATGGAACTGTACTGGAATACTCATTTAACAAGTAATCATGTGGCCACACCATAGAAAACTTATAACAGATCACCAGTCCACCACGACCAACTTCAGCAATAAATTCTGAATTAAGCCTAAAATGGTCTCCCTAATGTAAAGGCTTAATTCACATAGTACTGCCACATTGTAGAGATAATCTACGGTACTCAGTGACAACATAGCACAGAAGTTATGCAGTAATGTCACAGTACAGGGACAATGCACACAGTGATATCACAATAGTGAGAAAATGTTGATAGAGAAGTTACACTACAGGTAAAAGGTCTACAATGATCTCAGAATAGGGCGGTAATGCACACAGTCACCATGTACACTCTGATATAACAACATATCAAAAAACCCATAATGACTTTACATGCAGGTGTAATACAAACAGTAATATCACTAAGAAGTAACAATGCACCTCCCCTTCTATGTCCATATTCAATACCAGCGGCATCTCACATCTAAGTGGCCATGGGCCCATTTAGTTTTTGGGCTCCAAAATGGCTACTATGCCTGCTACCCTGGTACTTATGTACATATTGAAATGAATGATAATGTAAGAGAAAAAATAAATCATGGGCGATTTCTTCTATTAAATGGGTTTTCCAGACTCCTGATTTTGATGACTTATTCTCAGGGTAGTTCAGTAATATTCAATCGAGGAGGGACCAACACCTGCACCCCCACTGATCAGCTGTTTCTTGAAGACTCTGGTGCTTGAGCAAGCACCTTGACTGGAACAGGAAGTACAGCTCCATAGTGGCCATGCTAGGTTACTGCAGCTCAAGTCTCATTCACTTCAATGGGAACAGAGCTGCAGTAATCCAGTACGGCCACTACGGAGCTGTTCTTCCTGTTCCATTGAAAGTGCTAGTTCCAGCAACAGAGGCTACAGGAAACAGCTTATCGGTGGGGGTGCGGGGTGTCGGACCCTCACCTTCAGATATTAGTGATCTATTCTGAGGATTGTTCATCAATATCAGGAGCCTGGAAAACTGATATAGGGCCTTTGTTGAAATAATTTATGTAGAGGATCGGTACATGAACTTCATAAATCTGAACATTCATCAGTCTCTTGAATGATTGTTGTATGGATTAACATCTACTGCCCTGTCAGTTAAATGGGCCAAATTGGCTGTACAAACATTTCTTCATCTTCTGGGAGGACAGTGATGACAATTATTAATGTAGCTGCAATGACAAGGGTCCACTGTCTAGTTCTTGTGTGGGTTTGACCTTTACATGACTTCAGGATCAATAGGACAATTTCACATTTTCATGTTGACCTAAATTCCCATTTAATATAACACATTGTGTAAAAAAAAAAAAAAACTAGAGTTTGGCAAATACAGTATCTGCATGTGACATAAAAAGTGATAGTAATTGAAATTGAATTGTGATGTGAACACTTATTTGAGAAATTGGTGTCATGAACTCAGACCGTCTGTGTTAGACCTAAGATTAATATTCTCGAGTTCCTATGGTCAGAGTGGAAATGAATTGAAATAAAATAAAATAATTTACACAATGGGCGGTAGAGGATGTAGGCTGTGTGTTGTAATGTAGAGGATACAATATATTCACTTTACTATATTATATGGCAGTTTCCAGGATGCTAGGTACTATATTTTGAAGTGGTTAATGCAGTACCATATATTATGTGCTTTTTTTGTGTTCCCAAGAGAGGAACCTCATCCGTTTGGGTACAGTTGGTCTACCTAGGTTCATCAACTTCTTTGGCAAGTCCTGCCTATCTGAGGTTTACATTTTCTTAGATAATGAGTGATATAAATATGAACAAACGTAGATAGAAGCAGATATATTTCTCATGGTGTTTTCTTGGTTCTCATCTGATGCTTGATATGTGCATTATTGTATGTGTGCAGGTGGGGAACCATGTAAAGGGATTTTCTGGTTTTAAAATATTGATGGCCTTTCCTTTGGATTAGCCATCAATATCAAATTGGTGGGGTTTGGACTTTTAGCATCCCAATAATCAGGGTTTGAAGGGTCCTTGCCACTCATGCAAGCACTGTGGTGCAGGTAATGCTCATTTATCTTGTTTGCTTGAATGCAATAAAGCTGCAATATCCTGCGTGACCACTTCTCAGTAGACGTTGTGCAGGTAGATGTGCCCGTGTAAACAATGAAGATGCCACAGCAATCGCACACACTCCATGGCCCCTTCAAACAGCTTATTGATGAAGGGCCAAGAGTCGGACCCACACCAGTCTAACATTGAAGGCTAATAGGCCATGGTCACCATGGCAGCCTACAGTGGGAAAGAAAATGAATAGGTATATGAGTTCCTCTCTTAAAGGAACTCTTAATCAGTGTATACATTTCTGTTGGTAAAGTCTGGCGTTTAAGCCCTGCCCCCAGTGCGCAATGCGTAATGTGGAGACTTTATTCCCCTGCATAACACTGAGTAGAAAAGTGTGTGTTGGCCTTCTTGATAGAGACATTCACTAAGCTGGTTCATACTTTCCTGGCAGATCCCCAAAAATAGATGTTATTGTTCAACCAGAAGTGACTCCTGCAACTGGAAATGGCTGTGACTGGCACATGCAACCCCATCAATATAACATATGAACCTTCAGACTAAGCCTGGTGGAGAAATGAAGCAGACTGACTGGCAAAGTATAGCTGAGAACAGGAAGAGTAACTTTGCCAGATGGAATTATGAAGCTTCGTCTCCACCAGCTGCAGAAGTGAATGTCTGTGTCCTCTTGGATGATGCACCCAGGGCATTTTAATCCCATTTACATCCTATGCTTCATATACAACGTGCCTTGAACAGTTTGCAGCTGCGGAGGAAAAGGAGGTTGGCATCATACCGGAATATGGGCAGATACTGTGAACACTTTGCAGCTCCATGTAATCACAGTGACTCATGTTTTCATTCATGATTCCTTACATCTGCAATACAATACTGTATCCAAGCTTTTCAGAACACTGTGACTACTGCAAGGGCTAAAAGTTAAAGTTGTGTGAAAGAGAAGGAGTTCATCAAGGATTGCTTCACACATTTTTGCATGTTATTTATATTTTTTAATGGCATTTTTTATTTCTAAGGGTCCATTCACATCTTTTGTGGCCCTATTGAAATGAATGGGTCCACACCTGTTATGCAAAATTGCGGAAAGGATGCGGACCGGTGCATACGGCCATCTGATTTAGCTCTAATGCTTTAAACATGGTTATTTAGGCATTTTCAGGCATTCCAGTCCCATTGAGAAGCGTATGGCAAAAATGTCAGAAAAAACACAATGTAAAAAATGGCCAAAATGTTGCATGGTAGTGCATAATATCCATAGAGTGAAGCTGAAGAGGCATTATATTTCTCATCTCACTATAGAGAGGCCACAATAAGTACTTCGGCATGGTGGATGACATATAACAGAGATTACAGAGCTCAGAATAAATAATCAATGGCTCTACTTTCCATGAACTGTCATCAGAAATGTGCAGTATGACAATTGAATTGGTGAAGAAGAACCTTTTTAAGGTGGTAGGTCAAGTGAGTGAGGGCAAATGAGGAGAATTGCGAGCAGCAGATTTTTGTAGGACTTGAGAAATAAGAGGTTAATCTGTAATATTGGGTTTTCACATGTGGTAATGAACAAGATTGCAAGGCCTGGTGGTCACAAAGTGAGTTTAACACCTATAATTATGAGAATAGTTTCTAGGCCTTCCATAGACCCTCTGTGCATGGTCTAACTCATGTGGCCAGGAATTAATAACTGAAATAAAGGTAAAACGAAAGGGAAAACCCATATTTATAATAAAACTATAATAAACTATTTCAAAATGAACTACAGTTAGAGTATTTAGATTGTTTTTCAGTACTGGTCTATGCAGTTTGTAGGCCATAGACAGTAGAACATGGTTATAGCCTCCTTGCATGTCAGTTTTTCACACCATATACATACTAGTAAATGCCTAAATATACAATGAACCTTATCGATCCACTACAATGTATTTTCTCTGAAATGTCATTCACAACCCATTGAATTTAGTCTTCACATAGGGCAGAAATACATTGTAAATGTTAGAACTAAGGAACATATTTATTAAGACCAGTGTTTTGGACTATGTTTTGTATTAACACTTAATAAAAACATTTTTCTGACAATGTATTAGAGTTTAATCACTCTCCCTATAGTTTATCTACCTTACTAAGTGTTAGAGGTGGACACACATGGGCTTTTTCTCTACTTCTCTGGTTTATGGATTACGCAGTCTGAAGAGATTCCTTTTGATGAGCTGTAACATCACTTTCAGCATCTTCTCTGCTAGTCAGAAGCTGATACTTACATTGCATATACTTTGGATCTCCTCTGACAAGCAGAGAAGATGGTGAAGTCTCCTACTCTGACAATCAGAGAAGACAGAAGAATATGGGAAGGTCTGTTCTCCAGTACATATGACGATGAAGGGGTTGAACACATATGTAGTGAGGTGGACATACCGTTGGAGGGAGAAATTAAAAGCTAGGTGGTGCATTAATAAGTTTCTTAATAAAATATCCCATGACGGGAGCTTATCCACAACTTCCTTAGTTTCCCCAAAAATCACAAAAGAACACATCTTTACCACATAACTTCTTTATTTAACTAAACATAATACTGCTCATGGGGTTACCCTTTTAACATAGCTGACTTTTTAGTAGATATGAGAAATAAAGATGAAATGAGGCATACACCAATAACTGATTTAAATAAGTGATCTCAATGTAACCAAGAGCTGCTGGAAATATAAATCAATACAGTTTTTGCTCCTAGTTGCCACCATATGGCTCCAATGTCTGCATGACAAACAGCTCTATGTGTTATCGACAGTGACATGTAATTATTGAAGGTACTTGTACCTTGTCAGTGTGTTCAAACGAGTTATGTAGATTAATCAATACAAGGCACAACATATTCTTCGGCCAATTTATTGATATTACGCTTGTATATTTATTTAGGGATAGAACGTGCACTACACAAGTCATCACTTTCCGTAAGTCTTCACGAATGTCAATACCGTTATCAAACCGACTCCGACCAGTTTAGTGTAATAATTAATTTCTGTAACACACACCTTTTGACATGGAAAAATGAATCTTATTACTTGTGGTATATAAATCAATGATGGTGAATTGGTCATTCCTATAGACAATTTGCATCCCTCCTAAGGCTACTATTACACTAGCAGATTTAGCAGGCGATTCTTTCCAGCAATCACCTGGAGGAGGCAGCTGGAATTACGTGCAGCGATCTCCTCCACAGTATGAAGAATCACTAATGCCAAAGCTCGGTCCCATACTGACTAGTTGCTTGCCAACAGCAGATTGTGATTAAGCAGGACATTCTGCCATCGGCAAGCAATGATTTTTAAGCATGCTTAAAAATCTGGATTGCCGATGAACGAGTATTTGCTCATTCATCGGGTAATCGGTGACAGTATTACAATGACTGTTACTACGAAAGCTCGTCACCTATGATCCGGCCGACAATTGACCAGTGTGATACTAGCTTTATTTTTGGTACAAGATTGCCCCCCAGCTATCAACGAAATGCAAATTAGCTGTCCATCAGGAAGAAGAAAGCAGTCTCTCTAGTGCAGTCTCTATTGGCGGTAAGAACCATACAAGTCAATGCTAAACCCATTGTATAGCCTTTAAACGTGACTAGGAAATTTAGTCCAATAAATATTCTCCCTGACCACCATATGTGCACAATTCTTAAATAATTGGAGTGGTCCTACGTCCTTTAGATATCATCCATTGTGACTTTTCAGTCGTGAATGATGCTGATGAGCACAACACCTCAACCTAAAAATAAATTACATTGAAATTGGTGCTCAGAGCTGGGAATTACATTGACATTTTCACCTTTGCCCTTAAGCAGTTTCATGTCATGAGGAATTTTTTCTCTTCTGTAATCAGTATTGACTAGCCTCGTTGATGTTCCATCATATTGAATCAGTCAGGGTAGGTAACATGGCTACTAGCCCTGAAATATGCAGCCGTAGATATCCGAGTAACTAAATTGCTCTTCCTGTCTGGATTGTAGACCAAGGTATTACCTTTAGTTTGGTAGATTGGATAAAACCTATCAGCAATTGCTAGCCTTGAAATATACCTAGTTCTATTATTGTCACAATGGACAAGAACAAGCCATCTTCATGCGGAAATTGTGAATAAATAGAACTTCCCATTCTTTCAGAAGACGCCTTGAGTGATGACTACGTACCTTATAAATGGAAAATATATGTTCTAAAAATACCAACTGGAATTTATTTATCTAAGTTTGCTTTGCCGTACAACATGTGATAGATGCCTGCTGCTCCTGCCTAGGGTTGATTGAGATATTTTGACTGATTATAGTAGCCAAGAATAGCCGTTCTTATGCCCAAAAAATGAAATCGGTAAACAAAGGAATTCATATTGCTAGAGATGTCATTGATCTTGCTGCTAATGGTTTTTAGATGATGTACTGCTCTCCTAAACCCTGCCAGATGCAGGTGGCCAATGCCAAAATGTGCTCTTTCATGCACTCCAATTTTTGTTATCATTCCTTATAAATTTCCTGAAAGCCACTTTGCCAGCTCCTCTCACAAATGTTCTTTGCTTCTTACCTATTCATCTATTTGTAGTCATTAAATTAGGTGCAGAGGTAAATAATGGGCCTCGCAATACATATTCATAGCAGTGATCTATGCTTTGTTTGCTGAACTTTAAGCGGCTGCTCAGAATGTAGATGAATTCATGCTAAGCTTGAAGGACAAGCAACTTTATTCACAGGAAGATGTTCAAAGGATATTGTAATGGAGAGGAATAGCTTATGGGTTTATCAGGAGTGTAAGACTCCTTGACTCTCGTTACTTGTAGTGTCCATTATTTTTAGGAAAAATATATAAAGTATATATATATATATGTGTGTGTGTGTGACAGAAAAATTAAAAAAAATAGTGCAGAGTGCCAGCAGATATGGATTCTGACAAAATCATCTGTTAGATATAGAAGAAATTCCATGGGACCTCCATATCCTTTTTTTTTTTTTTTTTTTTTTTTTTTTTTTTTTGCCTAATGGTAAATTTAAATCAAACCTTGACAGTAGAATTTGCCCAGGAAGTTTCAGTAGCAGTACTGAGAGTTTTTCAAATTTTAACCAATAGAAATTAGTATATGTGGGCAAGGAGTGCTATCTTGACACCTCATCATGGAGGTAAGCCTTATTAACTCCAGTGATGTACCAGCTTGGTATAGTAAAGGTGCCTATTAACTTCATTTGAAATTTGGTCACACCAAGTTATTTTGGCAGGATTAGCTATCATATCTGGATGGGGTATGTTGTCTTTCCCCTTCACATATGGCTAAACCGAGTTTGCATGTAGGAGTAGATGTCAATTTCACATACAACATCCTGTGTTCATTTTTTTAACATAGGTTGTGTTCACAACGTTTTGCCCCAAATGTTATAGGACATACAGTGGCATCCGACATCGTAGGGTCCATTTGTTAAAAAAAAAAAAAAGTATCCATCTATGCATATTATATTTTTGCTGGACCATGCAGGATAGAAAAGTGTAGTTTACTAAGCTTTTGCATGCTTTTTTTTCCCAATATACATGCTAAATGTGGGACAAAAACACGATGAAAGCAGCCTCTTGTCTCTTTGTTGACACAGATCCATTTTTCTGATACATAACTCAAAATCCCTTGCATAGACAGAAATGTATAAAAATATGATGCTATTTTTCTGCCTGCAGCCACCACAAGGGGGAGCTTAGGGGTTTAATGAATACTAATTTATAATTAACTAAAATAATTAAATAATAGGGGGTTAGAAAGATACTAGCAATGTTATCAGGACAGAAGTTTGAACTTAAAATCTTTACATATCTCTCAAAGTCTACACATCTAAAATGTACGTGCCTGATTTGACATCAGATAGTACAGAGGCCTATTCTTGATGCTAAACTTGGAGACATTGTCAAATAAATCAAACTCACTATAGACTTCCCTCTATTACCAGCAATTTCCTCATTGAATGTACTCGTGGATGAGCTTAGCAAGTGTCTTTTGATTGGAGTATGATGATCAGGCAAACACAGTGGAAGTACTATAGCGCAGTGATTACACATTCAGACTTGTGAGTTTATTGGAACATAATCTGGTTAATTAATATGGGATGAAAGCTGCTGTCTGTAGTGCAGGATCAAAATTGCAGCAAAAAGTCCTTTTGCCCCCCTGCCTTCTCTTTTTAAATGACAATCTAGTGGGTTGTTTATTGGCCACAACTGTATTAAGGAAGGGTGCTTGTCGTACGTGATGTTTGGAACATAATAGGCAATAACAAAATAATTAGCCACTTTAATGCCTTAAATTGCCAGTTTTGTGTATTATCCGGAGAAATTCTGCCAGTTCAATTTGTTTCTTTCAATTCTCCCAGCTGTAGCTTCACGTATTGTTCTACTGCCAAGTAGAAAAAGCCAGAAGAAACAGCATGGATGTCACCATAGACTCCATTAGTCCAATGTGCTTCAAAATATTGTATATTTTTTATATTTTTGAACCATCTGCAGCTATTGTGATGGCCTTTGGGGCATTTACCCCTATAATAGTCTATAACAGGGATCAGAACCTCCGACTCTCCAGCTGTTGAAAATCTCTAACTTCCTACATGCACTTTTGCTTAACTGTTCTTGGAACTCCCACAGAAGTGAAAGGAGTATACTGGGATTTGTAGTTTCACAACAGCTGGAGTGCCAGGGTTGCTGGTCCATGGTCTACAATAATAATTTAAAAGAATAATATACTGTGATTGTGAAAACAAGTGAAATAATGACATTCATTGGCATGGACGTATGTGCCATTGATGTAGCCATGTGGCCCCTACAGGCCCCAACAAATCCATAAAGGAAAATGAGGGCAAACAATCACCAAACTCTCTTGTTCTAGGCGGTAAGATGTATTGTGGTGTTAATCTGCACAAGATGGGGAAAATTTTAATCTTGGCTATGGTGCTCACCATCTCTATGCATGCGCTTGACTGTAGACTTTTACCCCAAAGTCTGCATCAGTAACTAATGGTTTATTTGGTGACATCATTCAGGGATACTATTGGTAAAACATTCCAAGCACATTAGATAGCTGTTCGCTGTGTACTCTTTTGACCAACAGCTGTTTCTCCTGACTCCTCCATGCACATGCTTTCTCAGCCAAGGATGCATTAGTGGGGAGAGGAGAGAAAACCACTGTCAGGCACTTCCAGCAGGATTGGACT
Organism: Rhinella marina; assembly: GCA_900303285.1. Taxonomy (NCBI): domain Eukaryota; kingdom Metazoa; phylum Chordata; class Amphibia; order Anura; family Bufonidae; genus Rhinella; species Rhinella marina. The sequence goes on along the minus strand of ONZH01018913.1, from coordinate 162,341 downwards.
GTTATAATCCAACTGCCCAATTCTTATATCCCTGGCATCTGTTTTAGAGAGAGTCAGAAGGACCTTTTACATATTAGATGGTCGACTTGTTTGACTGACATTTATCTAATGTACATGGCAAGATTTACACTGAGCTAAGGTTGTAGAGGTGGGTCATAGGTATACCGAGAACTCCTCTGTGCTTCCATAAGACGTACCGTGATATACGGTACATATATAGTGGTTCCTTAATGACAAATCTTTGCAAAATGTTGCTTTAAAATCCATCATAGAATATATGTAATAGAAATTTTAGGATACTACCGTCATCCATAGACCACACTAAAGGTGCATTCACTCTTCAAGGCTTTCGAAAGAAAAATGTTGTAAAAAGTTCTTTCCACCATATGATCAGGCAATTTTGTCTCGCTCAAGTGACTTGGTTGTGTATAATTTAAAGCATTTTACAAAACCAGCTTCTGTGGGTTATTATTATGTCTTATTTCTTCATGTACAACGTATCAGAAAGCATTTTGGGCTTCGGCTTTTGTGCTTCAGCCTTTGTAAACCTGGTACAGGCACAAATGTAATTTCTCTTTGGGTGTATTTTTACACAGTTATAGACTATTGTCGGAGGGCTAGACTGTCATTGTATCCATTATGACTTGATAGAGATCTTCTCAAGAAAGTTCCATCCCTTTCAATGATTCAAAATATAAGACCTCTCTCAAATCATAATTGACTGTATGTATTGTGAATGTTTTTCTATGGCTGTTGTTCTCACATAATCAAATTATCCGTGTAATGTCGAGGCACTTAACCTTTATGAGGGACACAGAAATGCCAATGACTTTGCTTATTGACCCTTGACTGTCATTAATTGAGCACTTCTTAATGGTACTGTACGCACTTTCATTGTGCTTATAAGTGTCACACAATTTGGTGTACTGTACCAAAGAATACACAAATGTGTAAACCTCAAAGGTAACCATCAACTGACTTCATTAAAAGTGATATATTTAAAGGCTATGCACACCTTTGGAGTTAATTTTTTTTATGATTGCATTTAACTTATTTTTGGCTAAAATCATATTTTCAATTGGCCTTTATTAAAAATATTGAGCTGTTCAGTCACAAAGGGTTAACTGTCTTTCTAAGTCTGTGACTGGTACTTTCACTTTGTGCCGTCATCTAATAAACCTTATTCCTAAACTACTGAAAGGTCATAAACACTTATTTAAGCCACATTCTTTTCAGTAAGATAAGGATTGAGCTTTAATGAGTGTTTATGACGTCTTAGAGCACAGATAAGAAGTCTGTCTGCTGCTCAGATGACAGAATTGACAGAAATCCACAGACAGCTAGTAGAGCATGTCAGCCCTGTACACAAAAAAGGATGCCATATTGTTAATAAAGACCAATTGAAAAAAAATGATTTTTAGTTCAAAATAAGTATAATGCAATAATAAAAAAATTGCCCCCAAAGGTGTCCATAGTCTTTAAGTTTGGATCCATCGGTAGAGATGTTGGCCTCCAGACTTTATTCCAGGCATACTAGTTTTGTGTTCCAATCAGTTTAACAACCTGATGTAACCTGGCTTTCTGCCATTTTGTAAAACAATGTATACTCTATATTTTTTATTATATGAAATAACAGTTTATTTCAGGATTTTTAGGACTCTTAATGATCTCATATTTCACTGGTTTAGTTTACTGAGGAATAAGGCTCCCTTCTCATTTCTTGATTCTCCCTATTCTGTATTCCTGCCTTTGTCTAGACCTGCATTCTAAATACTATTGCCTAGTTGACTTTCTGCTTCTCTTTTGGCCTGTGCTTCTTCTCTTCAATCTTTCCTTTTCCTCTTCTTGCAGCAAAACCATATCAGTGAAAATAATTGATGATGAGGAATATGAGAAAAACAAGACCTTCTTCCTTGAGATTGGGGAGCCTCGGCTGGTGGAGATGAGTGAGAAGAAAGGTGGGGGATCTGCTCTGAGGCTGGGCATTAACTAGTAATATGTCTGACTCACCACACTTGAATGGCTTAATCAGTTCATTGTCTTATTTGCGCATGTCCATTTACGTATCTACAAGGGGCCTGTAGATTTCAAGAGTCTCATTGCTTTGGGTAGTCGGATGATTTTTTTCAAGGATCTTAGCTTAACATGTAAAAAACTATTTGCTCTAGACTATAGTCTTTTGCCCCTTGAAATACTTTCATGGAGATGTGCATGTTTCTCTACTCATAACCTCATAATAACCATCAGGCTTAGATCAATGTTAAAGCATGTGTGTGAGACTGCAAACATCCATTTCCCTGTCTTGTGTCCCCACAGGAAGTACATTTCCCTTAAAATACTTGACAGAGAGGAGTATGACAAAGAGTCCTATTTCTACCTTGTGCTTGAAGAACCAATCTGGATACGAGGAAGAATGAAAGGTGTGAGAGTATAAAAAAAACAAACCGAGCAGCTAAAAAAAAAAAATCAACTTTCTCTCCTGTTTGTAATTCCCTACTCTCACAACTTGCTCTCTCTCCTCTTGCTTGGCATCTGAACTCTGTGCAATGCTTTCTGTACAGCCTACCAAGCTCTTTGTTGATACTCTTAGATATCTCTCTAAGCAAACTTGACTTATATGTTTCAAAGTGTCTTACAGATTCTGGCAATCACAGGGTTAAGAAAAACCAAGAAAACTAATAGCTATCCCCTCTTGGTACAGGGGTATTTACTTAGTCATCTCTTCCTTCCCTCTATTCCCTCCCACCTTTACAAGTGCCATGTATAAGTGCATAATTGCACAGATGGCATCTTATTGTGGACAGGGCCAATATTAAGTAATCAAGTCACAGTAGTAAACCTTCTGCCATATATAGCCTCTTCGATATAAAAGCATCCCATACATATTCTATAAATATAGTAGTTAACAGGCAGTCCTCTGCTGCTGTGTATTTCAAATCATGTCTTGTGCAGTTGGAGACAATACATAAAGACAGCAGCAGTTTTTGCTGGCTTTAACTAGTGATATCCAAAATGTACACATCAGCCATATAAGTAATATTTTTGAAGATGATGAGCAATAGCCATATGCCATAACATTTCCGACCAAGTTTCCAAGTTCCATATGATCACCTTTACTTACTCATCAATAGGCTGTCTGCAAAATGAATGGATGCTCCTGTGATATAAAACAAGAGCAGCTCATTGAAGTGGCTGAAAAAGGAGGTTCCAAGTCAAGCCTCTCTATTACATCTGTATGATCCAACAGAGCCATGCTCAAGGGATTGTCTCATGAAGAAAGCTCCACTCCATATGACTTTTTTTTATGGCATTTGGTCCTATTGTAACTGAAGTCCCCATTAGGGACCCAACTCTGTGAGCCAGATTGGAGAGGAGCACAAAGAACAGTTCCCATTCTGGTGGACTCGAGCCATCCTTGTATTGGATGGATGACCATTAATATGAATGATTGCATTTCTCCTTCAATGGCCATGGCTTCTTTCTACACTATCATGTGTCTGATGAGCAGACCCTTCATTACCATTTTTTGTCCAGCTAAAAACCTGCCACACATGCTGGAGACCAGTCGGATCCCCACCGGACACCATTATAGTCAACCCCACCGATGAGAACTTTGGACGCGTCTCTATGAAGTATTCTTCAACTAAAGGCACTTTTTAAATCAAGATAGCTTTTAAAGATGATGGTGCAACAGGCCAATTATTCAGATCATTTGTCCAGTAACAGCTAGATTACCAAGGCCTAACGAGCAGAAAAATGTCCTCTCAAGGAGACATAACAGTTTGTCATATTTTTACTAATAAGGGCATGCATGTGCTTTATTAATATATTAATAATATACATTACAGATGCTACCTTAAACAAAATGTACTAATTTCTTTGCCCAAACCCAGTATCCTGCATGTGGTTTTGACATGTTAACGCAGACGTGAAGTTGCATGAGATGTAATGTCAAAAGTGAATGAAAATTTAAAAGAATTTAAACATAAAATACCATATAAACTTTCATAGCCTCACGCTCTGCGAGTTCTTCTAAATCTGATCTGGCTTCGCTTCTATCAGGTGTATAATTATGTATCCAGAGGATTAGGTTTCTTTTGGCCAAGTCATTAGTTTGCTTAATTAAATCTAATGTAGACATGTCAAAAGCACTAAAAAAAATATAATAATTGAGGAGGACATCCACTTTAGGTACCCTCCCCCCTTTCCCCCCTTCGCAAAATGAGAAATTAGCCGGTTTGCATATCTCTGTGAAACACATGATTTTCTGGATCTTTGGGTAGGATACAAACACTTCTTAATTAGTGAACATGCATAATAATTATAGCAATCATTGCATAAATATAATGCCAAAAGAAACTTGGCTACGTGATAAAACACACCAGGTTGCTCATTTGCATTGTAACCCTAAGATAATTTAACGGCACTACGTTGCCTTATGGAACCGGCCTAAGATGTTACTTAATTAGAGCCTTGTGGTGTTATTGTATATGTTCTGCTAAGCAGTATATTGTTTGGCAGGCTTTCAATTAATATTTCTTAATAAGAAAAGGATAATGTATTTTAAATGGACTTTAGGAGCACCAATAAACAGAAAAATGATGTATAACATTAAACTTTAGGAACAGCAAGTAAAAAATATGGGATCCTATCCAGACATTCATAAAACTAAGAATATCATTTATTTAATAATGCAATCTTTATAATTAAATAAGGCAAATACATAAAGTATGGGATTAATTAAGCACGTGGAAATGATTAATAGTAGGTAATTATTTGTCAGTGTGAGATTAAGATCTTATGCACATACTTTCAAGCCATACTGTATCTCCATATATCTCATACCGAGGCATTAAAGGTCTTGTCTGTCAGATTCTGTATGAATCATGGCATCTCCTGCCGTATAGGATAGGTTACTCAAGACAAAAAACAAAGCACCAAGTAAAGCAGCTGTGTACCTTAATCAATCAGTTTTTATTTTTTAATCTACGCTTAGAGGTGGCCCACAGAGTGATAATTTATGAAAATGTAACCTATCAAGTTACTAAAGACAGTGCCAACCATGAGGCACCATTATCAACCAGCTTAGAACCGTTTCCTGTTCTGTTCATAAATGATGATCCTGCCCACAAAATGAGTCCCTATGAGTCTCTCTAATAATATAGCTCTACTTTCTGTGGACATCTTCTCCATTTTCACTATTCATTTGTGTTTCTTATCCTTTGTTTGTCTTCTATGTGTTCTCTTTACAGCCCTGTTGTTGAATGAGCTTGGTAAGCATTTCATTTCCTACCTCTTTAATTTCCTTGTCTCTCCTAAGACAACACTTTGACCTCCTTTTTTGCAGTGTTTTTTCGTGTAATTATTTGTTGTGTTTTCTACTATATTTTGCAATATGCCTGGGATGGTCAAGAGGAGTGTAAAGTAAGATAAGAAGTTGAGTAGGTTCTGAGTTCATACAGATCTACTCATGCAAACTGCAGATAACTAAGCTGTAAGTGAAATATCATAATGAAAAATGAGCTGTTTATTCATTAAACATAGATTTACTGTCGTGCTGTGATTAAAGATCTTAGCAGAGTCGGTAATGGGACAGTTGTGTTCCACTAATCCATTTACATCAAGAGGCCCGGCTCTAGGGGCCATAAATTGTCATCTTACAGTATCCAAAATTACTGAGTCAACGTGGTCCTCATAGACCATTAACGGCGCAGGAACTGGTAATTAGAATTTTCTGTTCAAACAGGGATTCCCTTATCCCAGATCATTAATTGCCTAAAGGGCATCTTTATACAACACAAATGTACAGCTTAGTGTCTCCCTATATTAGTTGATAATAGGCCAACTATCATGGAGCACGAACATGAGTACTACATGCTATAGCTAATGTCAGATGGATCACTAATTACACTTTTGAGTAACATTAGGTTTTTCTATTACCGTTAATTAGACCCTCTAGTCCTATGCCCCTGTCACTTTCAATAAATGCTGTAATTAAAGATCTGACCTAGACAATAATGGCTGGAAAAGTTCAAGCTATATCAAGACAAAAGAATTCAGAACAATTTTGAAGATTCGTTTTCAGCCATTTTAAAGAAAAAAGTTTGGGTTTTTTTTTTACCACAAATTAAACATTAAAGAAGAACTCCCGCAAAAAAAAAATATTCCATGTTCTGCTAGAAATGTACATGATGTAATCTGTAGTGAATGTCATTTTCTTACCAGTGGCTGAATTTTTGACTTATATCATCCTGACGTTTCTTATCTGTGTCATGTGACTAGGAATTAGACCCAACAACTCACACAGAGACTTATGTGTGGACAGGAAGTCTATTTCTCTATGTATTCCTATGGGAGCCTCACTCTCAGTCTCATAGGAATGAATAGAGCAGTGACTGGCTTCCTGTCCTGGGTCAGTTGGAGGTCAGGGAGTTGGTCACATGACCCAGTTACAATAAGAAGATAAGTTATTAGGCACAATTACGTTCTCTGATAAGAAGATTACATTCACTACAGATTATATCATGCACCTTTCTAACAGGTCAGAGAATAAATATTTTGTGGGAGTTCTTCTTTAATAGATCTGCACTGTACTATGGCATTGTTTAGATGCCCCTAATTATTGCAGGTAGGAAAAGGTGGCACAGTGTCTGGCATGTCACCATTTCTTCTTCGATAACTTAAGGCATTAAGTGAACTACAGACAATAATGACTGGAAGAGTTCAAACTATATCAAAAAGGACAAAAATAAGTCCGTTTTTTTTAACCACAAACTAAACATTGTCAGATCTATGTTATACTGTAAGCATTTTGTAGAGACCCCTTATTAGTTGAAATGACACAATCTGCAGGTAGGAAGAGGTAGCACAGTGTCCAGTATGTCACCAACTGCTTAATAAGCTAGAGCAACAAGTGAGCTGGGGAGAAAGTGATGGTTTCATGTTGATGAACTGGCAGTAGTTGCTGTCTGCTAAATAATCAAAGATTCATTGCCTAAATCATAGACATCAACTATGAACTATGTACTAAAAGGTACACAATAGACTGGAGGGACATATTGAGCTCTATGGTAAGAATGTCACTATACAGAAATAGGATAGATAAGCTTTGACAATAACCTATTGTGAATGGTAGGCCCTGTGTTATCTATACACAGGGGTGATATCTGTCATTGTAATCCGGCCTGTGACAATAATGAGATGACAGCTGAAAAGTTACCAAGAAGAAGTGCCTGTTATAGGGCATATTTTTTTTAAATATCATTAGTAGCATGGAAAATTATAAATAAAATTAATTAAATATCCTTTAAAAATATCTTTAAAAATAAAACTTAATTTAAACAATAGTTCATTTTTTGATGAAACATTCCCTAAAGTGTTGTAATTTGGACCTTTTAAAGAGGCTCTGTCACCAGGGTCAATCCTATTAAACCAGACATACTGCCTGGTAGGGCTCATCATGTTGATTAAAACTGTACCTTTCTTTTGCCTGTATGATAAATAGCTGCTGAGATATTAGCGTTTTATTCATATGCAAATGAGCAATTCGAGCACCCAGAGGCGGGGCTGAATATTCTGAGCACTGCCCTGTAACACCCCCTGTGCTCTGCACACATCCCCTCCCATTGACTGACAGGGCTAGACAGCAGGCTGAGGGCAGAGCTGTGTCCAGGAGCTGTGTGCTAGCATGTAAATATCACATACACTATAGCTGCACCACACTAAGATCTGCTCAGAAAGCTCATCTACACATCACTACTTTATTCACAAACACAATATATGATTATACAGACACTAGTGATATGTGTTATCTTATAAGCCTAGAAACCAAACATCATTATGTGGTAGTGTTATAGCTTGGTGGTTAGGTTGTTGGTTTTGTATGCAGAGATCCCTTGTTTGAATCTTGGAAGTAACATAAATATTATTTTACTTCTACATTTATCTCATAAGAAAAGTGTATGTCTTTATTATAATTAGAAAGCTGATAAATACTACTGGTTTCTTTATAATCATATATTAGGTCTGTGAATAAACCAATAATAGGTTTTAGCAACAAAAAATAAATAAAACACTTTTCTCAATATAGTAAGGCTTTATTATTATATATTATTTATTATATAAATAGTATAGTTTTGAGTAAAAAAAACAAACAAAAAAAGAAAATGCATACCTCTTCTGGTATTTGAACCTAGGATCTCTACATGGAGGGTAGACCACTATACCACTAAGCTAAGCTAGCATCACCTCATAGAGATCTATGGTGTTTTTATGCTTATAAGGCAACACACATTATTGGTGTCTGTATAATCATATATTCTGACTGTGAATACAGCAGTAATATGTAGATGAGCTTACTGAGCAGTATCTCAGTGGTGAAGCTGTAGTGTATGTGATATTTACATCATTGGACACAGCTCTGCCCTCAGCCTACTGTCTAGCCCTGTCAGTCAATGGGAGGGGGCGTGTGCAGAGCACAGGGGGTGTTACATAGCAGTGCTCAGAATATTCAGCCCCGCCTCTGACTGCTTGAATTACTCATTTGCATATGAATAAAAATGATTTCTCTGCAACTATTTATCATACAGACAAAAGAAAGGTATAGTTTTAATCAGCATGATGAGTTCTACCAGCCAGTATGCCTGGTTTAATAGGGTTGATCCTGGTGACAGAGCCACTTTAAAATGTCTTGTTCTGAATCTCCCTTCAGAACAAGACATTTTTAACATTTTTTTTTTAATAAATGGCCTGTAGTGATATAGGCTTCCAATTAGCCCTGTTGTTATAAATGAATGCTAACACTTACTCTCATTATTCAGATGATTTTGAATGTGGCATCTTTATTATTGCAGTCTCTTGTTACATTGATAGTAACTGATCCTACTCTCTAATTCTTCCCAAAGCTGTTTGAAATAAATTGTGCATAATCTGGCCTTTAAAAAGTTGACTCCAACCATACAGTAATTTGCAAACCACAAAGACATCATAAAACTAGAGGAAACACTTTACAGCATGTCCAGTTATAACATTAAGAACATCAGAAGTGTAATTTCTTTGGACCCGAGGGCTCTCCAGATAATTACATTGTAATTTGCATCATATCATATCAATCTGTAGAAATGAAATCTAGCATGTGAGCACTTATGGAAATGGTATTACATGACACAGCACGACTAGTAAATAGCCAAAAGAAACACAAGCAAAATGAATGGGTCAGTAGAGTTTCTGCAGTTCTCCGGCTACATTGGTAAAAGACAAAGATCGTGTCTTGTTATTTTCTAAGGAATCAACTGTGATACTGTATTAAAAGAACACGTACAGTTGAAAGGAATTTTTTTTCCATAAAAGAAAAAATGTTGAGAACCATATGGAAGGGGAGAAATTGTAGTGAAAATACAATTTAATTTGGAGACAGTATGCTAAATGCTAAAAAACAAGGTAACAGATGTTTGAGAATGTGACAAGTTGAAGATAAGCTTATTACATATACTGTATATACAGTTGTACTGTATTTGCTGCCATACGCATTCTGATTTTTTTTTTTTCAAAAACAATGCTTTTTTATAATCACAATAGAGTTTACAGGCAAGAATCACAAGGAAATGTTCTTTAAATTTTACCCTCTATAAATTATTTTGAGCTGTTTTATAATCTACTTGAATTGTGCTCCGAAGCATACAAATCTTAGATTCCCACCACTAGGGGCCATTCTCTTTGTAGCTGTATCTGCCCCCAGTTGACCTGCAGAATACTGACTGTAGAGGCAGTGGTGATGGGGAACAGCATTATTAAAAATGAACTCCAGCCAAAAATGTAATTCCCTGACCTGTTAGAAAGGTCCATGATGTAATCTGTAGTGAATGTCATTTTCTTACCAGTGGCTGTATTTGTGAGTTATACCTCCCTGATGCTTCTCTCCTGTGTCATGTGATCAGCAATCAGACTCACCAACTGACACAGCATCTTATGTGTGGACCGGAAGTCAGTTACTTTATGTATTCCTATGGGAGTCTCACTCTGAAACTGACTTCCTGTCCTGTGTCAGTTGGAGATCAGAGAGTTGATCACATGACATCAATTTCTAGCAGGTTAGAGAATAACCATTTTGCCGAGAGTTCTATTTTAAGTAAGGTAGGAGAATGCTCACATCATTTGTATTGTGGGGACTGTAACAGTAGAGATAGCTTTTTAAGAAATTCTTAAAAACTACTATAGGGTTTAGAATGTCATATTGTGCAAGGGCAAATCCAGTCAAAATGATCTTCTGATCTGTGCTCCATAGAGTCCTATGTATCTGAATCAGAATATTTTGACTAGATTTCCTTTTTTTAGAGTTGGATTTTACAGATACAGCCAGCAGTTCCTCCTGATTCCCTGCAGTAGTTCCTGCCTCCTTACTGTAAAGGCCCCCGTACACATTAGTGTATTGTTGGCCGAACCTGCCGAGAATGGCAAGTCTGACCAACAACTTAATGTGTATGGGTAGTCTCTCCTGACACATGATGTTGGGGAAGAGAATGATCCGGCAACATGAATATTTTCACCTGATATTTTCACCCAATCTTTTTCTTCTCCTAAGAGGTGTCTGGAGCGATCTTTCTCCTCTCTACCCATGGACATCATAAACATGCTTAGCCGACTACTGCAAGGAAGCAGAAGGAACCCCTTATTGTGTCTTATGAAAGGGTCACACACATTTACAGTGCTTGTCTGTCTGACTGAAATTTTGAAATAACATGGAAGGATATTAAAGGATTCTTCTGACCTCTACAAAACAATTCTAAGTTGCCCCAGATGTCAAAAGAATATGGTGACCATCATGTCTTCTGGAACCGTGTCACCACAGCAGCTAATTGCTGGCCATATAGGTTAAATGTCTTCTATAATGATTTTACAGCTAGGTCGGGGGTTTGCTCCTGGGGTCACATGGCACAGAATTTGAGTGGTACATACAGCAGGATTTTTTTACACTTAAAGAGGACCTTTCACCACTCCTGACATGCCTGTTTTAATAGCTTCATGCACTCCCCATGTAATAACAATTCTGGAACATCTATTCTGTATGTTGTGTCATTCCTTTATTATTTGCACTAGAATTTATGAATGAATTGCTATTTGCTTTCAGTAAGGGAACAGACGGGAGGTAACAAGTTTAGGGTGTGTATCTGCAGTCTGAACATGGCAGCACTGATTGGCTAGAGTCAGTCTGTGCAGGTACACACCCCCTACTTGTTACCTCCCCTCTGTTCCCTTACTGAAGACAGATAGCAATTCATTCATAACTTTTAGTGCAAATAATAAAGGAATGGCACAACATAGAGACATAAGAATAGATGTTCCAGACTTGTTATTACATGGGGAATGCATGCAGCTATTAAAACAGGCATGTCAGGAGCGGTGAAAGATCCTCTTTAAAGCAAATTCAGAGTGTTTTTTGAGGCCCGAAAACCAGTATAAAGTAAATATATAGTTCAGTATTATTGTTGAACGAAGCTCGCTTAGCTCAATACTAGTCAGTACGTTGTTAGCAGAAATAGTGATTTACTGATTGTGCTGATCAGGAAGTTCATATTTGGTGCAGTATGTTACATGGATGATTTTTTTTTGTACTAATACATTCTTTCTCTCTCTTTTGTCTTTAACATGCACTAGGTGACTTCACCATTACAGGTATGTATTCCACATCTATAGCCCCGCTGTGGTGCATTTGATCTAAATACCATTGTTGTTGTTTTTGGTGTTATTTTCTATTGATCTTGTATTATCATCTTTTTCAAAGGAAAAGTGCTGTTTGGTAAGATGCATAAATGTCTTCCGTTCCCTTAACACCCTCACTGCAGTTACAAGCCAAATCACTTGTATTCTGGTTTATGTCCGGCACTATTAACGCTACATGTGTTTTATGTGTGTATGACTGATGGGATTACTGCCATTACTCACCAGTGATGGATCTCATGGTGAGGGTAGTGTCACTCTGGCATTTCCAAAGTGTTTTTATCTGGGTTATAACGTCTTGTATGGCAAAACCAACACAGTGCTATTCCTGCTATCAAAAATATCAAGAACATCTGACAGATCCCAATGGCTTTGTAAGAATCATTGGGATCTGGCATAGCTGTGAGGGCTCCATTACGAATGGAAACCAGTGCACTAATTGGACATTTTGGGGGTGATTTGCTGTCTAAAAGAAAAACCCATAGCAACCAATCACAACACAGCTTTCATTTCTTATAGTGCTGTTAAAAAATGTAAGCTGTGCTGCGATTGGTTGGTATGCCCAATAAAGACAATTGTTCTTTTATACAGATTTCATTTTGTATCATTTTTCATGTTACTTTAAGGCCCACATTTACCAACTCAAACTCTTTTTGACAGCGTAGACCAGGCAGTCAGAAAATTTGCCAATTTATCATAGTGGCACCTGCTGTATGATAAATCTGTGCTGTATGATAAATCTGTGTGATAAATATGGCGCATCTTTAAACACGTGTTTCTAACATCAAACCACATATTTGTTGCCGATCGTGTAGTTTATGTGCAATTTACACTTCATTAGTTGCAGGACTCGCTGATGAAGGAGGGCTTTCTTCGATGCACGCAAGCTCCAAAGTCCTCAGTATGCATGAATTGTGGGCAGACCCTGCCTTCCAGCTGCTGATTGACAGATTTTTCCCTGCACAGAGTAAGGCCTCATGCACACGACTGTATTTTGTATCCAAATTTTTTGTGCATAGCACAGGGACCCATTCATTTCTGTGGGTCTGCAAAACAAAATTGTGGGTCCCCATCCGTATATTTCCTATTCTAGTCCGTACTGCAGATAAAAATAGTCATTTCTAGAGATGGGAGCGAGAGGAATGTACTTTACTAAGCACAATATGGTGCATGAGGCCTAATTGACAGAAAACTGCCAATCAACAGTGGGAGACTGAAAGGCCAATAAACACCAATGCGAGATCTGCAAGTAATAAACTGTAAATTGCTAAATAACGACACAGAAAGTTGACAAGTCAACAATGAAATCCGTATAATATGGGAGCCACTGAGTATAAAGCGGCCCTCCTGCTGTTGTAAAACTACAACTCCCACCATTCCCTGCTGTAGGCTAATAGCTGTAAGCTGTCTGGGCATGATGGGAGTTTTGCAACAGCTGGAGAGTCGCAGGTTGGGCATCCCTGCTTTAAATCAAGAGTGAAGCCTGGTTTAGGTGATTTATTAGGAGACCAGAAAGGCAGAAGCCTTTTTACATGGTTCCATGATCTCGTAACTGTTCTCTTTGGTACTGATGATCCAACACTCATCATCTCTCCTGTAAATAGGAAATAAGTTATTGTGATAGGACATCCCCTTAAAAACATACACTTAACATATCTTCCTAAACATATATCGATGGATCACAGCCACGTAAACATGTTACCAGGGGCAGATTGGCCATAGACCTTACAGGGAAATTTCCAAGTGGGGCGATGCCCAGGAAGCCACCTGGGCCCTCCTCATGGACGGACTGTAGTATTTGGCTCTGTTAGGGTGGTATAATGTGCCACAATAAGGGGGCCACTTTTAGGATTTTTTCAAGGGCCACTTTAAGTTCCCAGTCTGCCCCTGCATGTTACCCTCAGATATTGTTCTAGCAGGCATTCGTTCTCACACCCTCTACAGGAAATGATTGCCTAAATAGATTAGTTTCCAGTGACAGAATGTAAACCATGGAAGGCACCGCTTGTAGGTTAACTTCAGTCTAGCAGCTTTAGGGATGGCGTTGGACGCTGGTAACATAAAGCAGAACACACTTGTACAGTCACTGTTATGTACATGACTTGTTATGTGCAGCGCAATAATAAATCCACATTTTTCCCCCCAAAACTTTCCATTTTAAAGCTGCACAAGAGCTTAACTTTTATATTAAGTGAATGATATTAGGCTATAAATACGCAGCAGCTCAGCCATTTCATAGCACTGGTAAGTGACACAGTTATATCCCTCTGTAAACATTTCATTAGAAACATGTTCATTGACTTCCACTAAAGTAAATAGACGGCCTAGGTATTTTTTGTGATGTGATATTCCTCACATGCACAACAAATCGTAAAAGCTTCCAAATTGAGGAAGCAGCAACGAACGGTCATAAATGTACTATATATACAGTATGTGCATACCATCCATAGTTCCTAGGTATAATACCACTTATGGTTATTAAGTGCATGTATACTTTATACTAAACTGAAAGAATACATGTAATATAATTGGATAACATATTCAATACTTCATTAAAGGGGGTTTTCAGGATAGGTCATCAATATCTCATCTCTAGGGGCCCAACTCCTTGAACCCCAATTGATCAAACTGTTAATTTCCAGGGGTTATGACCACCAATGTCCCAGCCACCAGAGAGGCCAGACTTTTTCCTATAGGGTGCAAACACAAAGCACAACCACCGCTGCTGGATTACAGGGTGATAACTCCTGGATATGAAGTTCCAATATAACTTTTAGTTATATAAATCAAGAGAAACCCTTTAAAGGGAACCTGTCATCAACTTTATGCTGACCGTACTGAGGGCAGTATAAAGTAGTGACAGAAATGCTGATTTCAGCGGTGTGTCACTCATGAGCTAAAAGTAAGTGGTTGCTGAGAACCAGCATCATAATCATTGCAGCAAAGGCGTAGAAAAGAGTTAAATCTACCTGAGAAGAGTCATGGTTATTCCTAACCTCCTGCACTCCCGCCCATCTGCTGATGATTGGAAGTTGTCTCCTAGAGAGAAAGGGAGAAAACTAGGTAGAAGACTGTCAATCATTAGCAGGTGGGCGGGGAGAGCAGGAATTCATGATTAACCAGGACTCTTCTCATGAAGATTTGACTTTTTTCTAGGCCTGGTCTGCATTGTTTGTGATGTTGGTTCTCGGCAAGCGCTAACTTTTAACTTATAAATGGCATACCGCTGAAATCAACTCACCTGTCTCTACTTTATTCTGCCATTAGTATGGGTAGCATAAAGGTTATGACAGGTTCCCTTTAAGTAAAAATCACAAAAAAAAACCGCCATGCTGTTACACTGATGTATTTGGTTTCATATTCAGATTGAGCACCATTTGCATCAGACCATTTTAAAGTTAACACACTCATTACAGAAAGGGCACAGTTTACTACATTCATTGATAAATCCCTATATGACCATTATAACTAGTGATTTGCCCGGTGAGGAAATAGGAATGAATTAAATACAAAGATTGGATTTTCCTATTGAACTCGATGGAAAGGTTAATACAAAGCTTAAGTGCCTCACGTAACCACCGCGGTGTAAGAAATTCACTAATGCCATAATACTTATATGTAAATACAATTAAAAGAAATGGGCTGAGCCCACATTACTGAGGCTTTCCTAGATGGGGCCTGGCACGCTCTTCAGATAGAATTACCTTTATTAAACATAGGAGAATAACTCCTTGGAGTGTATTACTAAGAGGCTTTAAGCAGTATTTATGGAGTGAAAATAAGACGGAACCGTCCTTTCTAATTAAATCTTTTTCCCTTTAAAGTAAAGATATAATTGAAAGCCTAGACATCAAGAACTAAATTTGCTCAAGGCGTTTGTTCCAACAAAGTCTCCTATCTATATACATACTTACTGAATGGTTCATTACCACATAAATATTATTCATGACAGTTGTCACCATGCAACCTCGACCAAATCCTGCCACTTGATATTAAGGATGTTCCACATGATGTATAGATATATTATGGAGATACAGCGTAGTATGTCGATGTCCCAAGCCAAGTTTGTCATGAAAGAGCTCACAATGTAGATTGTTGCCAATCACGACTTGATAATATGCTTGATCTTCCATTGGACTAAAGGTAAATTGGCTTGTCCCATTACAAGAACTTATTTCCTATCCAAAAGATAGGGGACAAGTGTCTGAACAGCGGGGTCCTACTGTTACCCTTTTTGAATGGAGGGGCCTACATGCATACATGTCCGCTGTTCCATTTAACTCTATAGGATGGCCAGGGGTAGCACGTTTTTCCCATAGAGTTGAATGAGACAGTGGACAGTGAACATCCCCGTTCTTGTGATCATTGGAGGCCCTACTGGTTAGACCCCCGCCAGTCAAACAATGCTGTCCTATTTTGTGGAAAGAGGACAAGCTCATGTAATGGGACAACCCTTTTAAAACTTATGACCAACTTTGAAGAACATTTGAACATTCACTTAGATAAATCGATTCTAACTTGAGAAGTCACTTTGGAAATATTTTGCTTTTGTTATTTTTCTTCTACTGATCCCGATTTATGGCTTTTATTATAGTCCAGAACTGCCAGAACTGACACTTCTACAATCAGCTTCAAAGTAAGCATACCACCATGTGTGGATTTGGCATTTCTGAGGCCCCAAGCAAAGCTATATCTTAGATCCTTCGTCACATTTATAAGCTCGACCCAATTCGGCCCACTGAGCACCACTCTCAGCAGCTCAAACTGGTCACTTCTGCTATGGCTCTACAGCTCGGAAGAGCCCCCTCCCCTCTGGGCCCATGTGTAGCTGGACTGGCTGAACAGTTGATCCACCCCTTTAGTTTTTTGGGCCAACTGTTTGTGGTGGTAAAGTCCACCCCTGTGTAGGTGAAGGAGAAATACTTCTGTTTATGTTTATGCAGATAAGGTTTTCAATTCACTGTGGGCTTGGCCGGTCTGTTTGGTGCATCATCCTTCATCCACACTGATATGGTGTTATGCTTGCTTTGTAACTGATTTTGGAGGTGACAGATGGTACTTTTGGGGCAGCTTAACCACCAGCATGTTGTCATATAGCTCAGGTTTAGCTTTCTAAAGATGCCACTGTAAACGAACCCATATATCAGGGATGGCCAACCTGCGGCTCTCTCCAGCTGCTGTAAAACTACAATTCCCATCATGCCCTGCTGTAGGCTGATAGCTGTAGGCAGTTTGAGCATGCTGGGAGTTGTAGTTTTCACTATCCCTGCCATATATTATCTGAGATGAGTCTGGATGCTTTGGGTACTTGCACATTATGCCGAAGAAGCTGGCAGCAGTGCACCTTGCCTCATTGTGCATGCGCAGTGAAGTAAGATGTACTGTCCTTAGCTTCATCTACACAATCTATTCTGGGAGTGTTCAGATACTGTATAGTATTCTGATCTAGGCTGGGCTAACTGTGTTACACTGCTGAGGAGAAGTTTCAGACCTCAAGCTTGCTGACTGTTTCTAATTACAACCAGGCTGTCAGTTAGGATCGGTGCAGTTGGTATTATGGTGTATTTTGAAACGATATAAAATTTTCTCCGTATATTATGTCGATATATATATTTTTTTGAATTACTGATCATAGCTCGGCTCAGCTAAAACTTGGATGAAGCAGAGAATAATAAAAATGTGATTTCATTATGGTAAAAGAATTCTGAATGTTTAACTCCCATATTTTGACAAGAGAGAGAATATTCCTTCATTACATTCTTGGCTATATTTCATTTGTCTGGCTCGGAGAAGCCAATCCTGTATTATTATCGAATGTTAAATATGAGACGGCAGGTATAAAAGACTATTAATTTAGTTCATCTACGGGCATCAGCAGCCTGGTTTTTTTTTTAAGCAGACATTTTAGAAATGTACCATTTACAATGAAAAGTCTCAGTAATAAAAACTAGAAATGTAACAAGAAAACCACAGGAGGACAACCCAGAAACTGTAAATCCTTTACCCAGGGGCCGGTGGCTTGTTTTAATCTGTCTGTTCTGTGTCCCATTTTTACGAGAAAGGAGAACAATTCCAGCAGTGTTACATAGAGTCAATATCTTGGAGAACTAAATAGGGTGTGGGAATGGACTCTATCATCAATATTCATCCAGTTTTACTTATGAGATACATTTTAATTTTACAGAGAAATATCATGAGTGGAACTCTAACAATAGCTAGAATGAAGTTCCTTTTGACTTAAAGGAAATATCCACCATAAAGAGGTTGTCCGTTTTTTAGTACTGATGACCTGCCCTCAGGATAGATCATCAATATCAGATCTTCAGGTCCATCTCCAAGCACCCCTTCCGATCAGCTGTTTGAAGAGAACACAGTGCTTGTATGAGAGCTGCCTTTCTGCTCTGTTTACCTGCTTGCAGCAGCAATTGCAGTGGTGAGTAGGTGTAATTACAAGTATGGCGTCCCCATTTACTTCTGTGGGACAGCTTTGTAGAATTCACTTGAACAGGAAGGAGCCATAGAAGGAAGTGAATGGGGACGACATAGATGTGATTACACCTATTCACCAATGCAATTGCTGCGTCTCTAATGCGAGCGCTGCCTTCTCTTTAACCAGCTGATCTGATATTGATGACCTATCGGGAGGATAAGTCATCAGTAGTAAAAAGCAGACAACCCCTTTAACAACCATTTTTTTTGTTTGTTTATATTTAAATGAGTCCAAAATTATTTGCTGATTTAGTTTTTAATGTATTTTTACAACAGCTGAAGTTCGGTTCATCTGATACAAATCGAAAAATCTCCAGCACTGACAAATTTTAAATGTAACATACTGGCTACCTTCACCAGCCACTAGAGGGAGCTTAGGAGCTCACTGCATACTTTTATAAACTGAGCACAATATTAACACAAATAGCCAGCGTGCCTTAAAGTAAATCTGTCACTAGGAAATTCACAGTTAAACCTGCCACGATGCCTGGTAGGGCTAGCTCAGCTGAATGTAATGATACTTTTCAGTTAGTCATCCATTGCTTCACTGTGACGAAAAAGTCATATGCAAATGAGCAGTGAAAAGGTTTGTCCAGCCTAGGCACCGATTTCAACCCCTGCCTATAGTGTGTCCCAGATAAAAAAAAGATTCACTCAGCTGTCCACAGTCCTGCCATTTCAGCTTCCTTTCTGACCACTTCAGCTCTCCACTGGACTGTAAATGGATTAGTTCCATGATTGCGGCAACCAATTACTGACTCTGCGGTCACATTTTCTAGACCTGCTAGTGAGGTGAGGTTTTGGCACATGTGACCACTGAGCGCAGTGATTGGCTGCAGCATTTACGAGACCAAGCCAATTTCAGTCTGGTGGGAACCCAAAGCAGTTGGGAAGAGAGCTGCACTGCTGGATTTGTGGGGCTGTGGACAGGTGAATGCTTTCTTTTTTTTGGCATACATTACAAGCATAGTTTAAGTCGGCTACTAGGCCGGAGGACCCCTTTAAGTGCACCAAGCAGACCCAAGCCACTCAGTTCACCTTTGCTCCTCCTGCTTTCCCTGCCAGTCCCTCCCTCCCTTTTAAATTGACAGGGCCAGAGGAGATGTTATAAAGGAACCTGGACCTGTCAGTCAAGAAGGAGAGGGAGGGGCTAGCAGAGGAAGCAGGAGGAGCAAGGGTTCACTGAGTGACTTGGGCCCATCTCTGGTGCACTTTATTGCTCATTTGGTTTAACAGTGAATTTCATGGTGACAGACTCCCTTTTGAACCTATGTCTCTGCAGGTTCAGAATATTATGTAGTGTTAAGAAATGTATCACTACAGATAAAGGGAGAGATTTATCAAAACTGGTGCAAACGCAATTTGGCTTAGGCTACTTTCACACTAGCTGCAGTGGATTCCGGCAGGCTGTTCCGACGTGTGAACAGCCTGCCGAATCCGTGCTGCTGTTGGTGCACGTGTGGGGCCGGAACTAGGCTCCGGCCCCATTCACTATAATGGGGGCGGGCCGCTGTTCCGGGCGCTGCACGGCAAACTTGCCGAGAGGCGGCCAGACTAAAATTACATTGTCGTAGTTTTGGTCCGGCCGACTCTCGGCAAGTTTGCCGTGCTGCGGCTGGAACCGCAGCGCGCCCCATTATAAGTGGAAATTGAAAGGATCAATCGTATCCAAGTTTAAGTACCCCCCACTGATGATATAAAAACATGCCAAATATGACCCGCCACTTTAATACAGATTCAGTAGCATGTTGTTTCAGTGTCAAAAAAGTAGTCAGTAATACTTTCTCCATTTACAGCCAAGGACAGTAGTCTAAATCATGTTTTCCATGCATCTTTTGATTAGTTTTAAATTTAAAGAGAAATAATTGTACCTGTATTCCCTTTTTTTCTCAGACTGCATTGATTTTACACCTCTAAAAAAAAGTGATCTTTCAAAAATAGAATAAAATTTCTTCCTAGATGGCCAGCAATATCTGTAATTTAGACCAGATGCGTTCCTAACTTATTGTTTTAAATGGCAGCAACCTTAGCTGAAAATTCCTACCTAAATGAATTAAACTACTCAGGTTCTTCCATTTTCCATGCCCACTGTCGTATTTACAACATAGAGAGGTTTTCTATTCTAGACTTAGGCAGCAGTTATATACAGTATCCCTTTCTCCCTATGAAAACCTTTTAGTCTACAGTGGTCATTACAGTCATTCAAAATGGCCGTAGATGTTCAGTGGCATTGGGTGAAGGACCAACCACCTTTCACTGTGGGACTTTCATAGAATGATTGTGTAACTTCCTGATGTATAGTCAAGTACTATTGACTTTCTGGTGAAAATTTTAAATGCAGCCAACTTTTTTCTAGATGATGATGGTCTTCATTGTTAAATTTCACCTAACGAACAATGTGTTTGGTTGAAATTGTCTATTTTGATCAACTTTAAACTATTGGGTTTAGCCACCTTAAGAATTGTTCACTATGGCATTATGGTTAAAATAATCCAAGAGTGCTCGTGCTTTGTGTTGAGGTTCCACTAACAACACCCAATAAGTCTACCACAGCCCTTATCAAATCTGCTTTTTATTTTTATTGGTACTTCAATAGGTAAAGCGGTCTACAGGAAGGTTCAATCTAGAGACCGTCCTATGCCATCTTCAATAATCACCTTTACAGGTATATACATGTGGTTGCTGAGAATTTAATCACATTAACACAAGATTGAAGTGTCCTTCGCCTAACACATTAATACTTTTACAGTATCATTTTTTCATATTTTCATGAGTAACTCAGTGATAAATGCAAAAAACAAGAACTCAATATTGGAGAGCTAAAATCTCAATCATGTAAGGTACAGTTATTGTTGCAGTCAGCAGACATTGTGGTAGATTAATATTGAGATGGAATCGGGCACACAGTACATTGGCAGGTGAGTATAAAGTATCCACAAGGACCATATGCATTCAAAGTTTGGATGAGTAGCTTATATATAATTGCTGAGAGTCTGAGGTCTTCACATATAACCACTGCTGAGAGTTTGAGGACTTCACATATAAGGCTGAGTTCACATCAACGTTCAGCCTTTCTGTTCTCCTGCTCTGTTATAGGAGCAGAAGAGCAGAAAGGACAGATTTGGCACATAATGGATCCTATGGACCCCATAGACTATGCTAAAATGTTTGAAGTCCTGTTCAATTATGTACTGAATCCGTCCTTTCCATTATTCTGCTTCTATAACGGAGCAGGAGAACAGAAAGGCTGAACGCTGATGTGAACTCCTAACCATTCCTCACTCTAAATTTGTAAGCCTGTCATTTCAAGCTTTGGGTCATAGTAATTGGTTCAGTATGTTTGTCAAGAATAACTGATAGGAAGTCATGTTAGCGAAACTCATCACTATCAGTATGTGATGTCTTATTTTCTATGTATCTATGTGATGTCATATTTCTATGTGTGTATTCATCCAAATAGTTTTGGGTAAATGCAAAATTGTACCCATAAGAGTGCACTGTGTTTAGGTTGACAACCTAGAGCTTCTAAAGCACTGTACTTACCATGGGGACAGACAGAGCCACAGTTGGACATATTCTGCTTCTTCCAAGCATAAATCATTAGCATTATCCTGCAGCCGCTACTAGAGAAGCTCAGCACAAAGATACATATTTTTTTTAATTTCCATTCAGTTTAGTGGTAGCTGTATACATTCCTGTGTGCTGAGCTCCTCCTAGTGGTGGCTGCAGGCAGTCACTTTTATGATATGCTATATGAGGAGAAGCAGGAGACTTAGAGCTGTATGGGTGAAATTTATCAGTTCATTTACTCCAGTTGTTAAATATAAAAATATTGAGAAATATGATGTGAAGAACGAGCGCCATATTTACAAAGCACTTGATCCAGTGGGTGAATGCATGACTCTTTTTTTTTATTTAAAAATTCCAGCACAAAAAAGTGATTTTTTTCATAAGTGAGCTATCTGTGCTCGCCCCTGGTGGCATGGAAGCAAACCAATATCTTTGAACTGTCAAGACAAGGAATCATTAAAAAAAGGAGCAAAGTACTATATTTCATGCTGCAAGATCAGAAGAAAATAGCTGGGTAAGAGAGAATTTGATGTAGGTCATCTTGATAGCATTTACTGTAGCTTCACCTTCTTGGGATGCTGTATTGATCCCATTCTTCTTCAGAAATTTAGTTGAAGAAATACTAAACATATAAAATGCGCAAAACGATTTTTAAAAATCTCAGCCTTTCCTTTCTTCCAGTTAAATCTAGACATATATCAATAATTCTCTATATCTCAAGAGGTCATCCATATCCCCAATCCTACTCACTATCCCGTGTCTGGTTGTGAGACAGCTGGCTGAAGAAGAAACATTCCCCTGGTGTTTGGTCTGCAGTAAGTCAAAAACTCTGCCCCATGACTAAACCCCACCTCTCAGCCATTCCCCGGCCTAAAATGGATCAGATCAGCAGGAAATGAATCCCTTTGTTCCCTGCAGGATTTCTACAATTCTACAATGCTGCAGACTGACAAATAGTAGGGGCAAGATTATCTCCACTGTACTTTCATCTTTCATTTCAAGGTTTAGTGTTCCCTTAAGAGAAAGATGTGGAGGAGAGAAAAACACCCACAAATAATGCAAGTTTGTTATGTATACTCGTAGGATTTAAAAAGAAAAAAGTTTAAAGGGGTTTTCTTGGACCTAGCAGGTCCCCGAAACCTACCTTAATTACATATAACTTGCCTGTGGAAGAAAGATTGTAAAATACCTACCTAAAGTTAAGTTGATCGGCTGCTCGAGAACCTGATAATGTGATGCTCCTCTTCTGAAAATCCTACTTCAGCCAACATCACTTCTTGTACAAGGTCTCTGGCCTGGGCTATGGATAAGACGTCACTTCTGCTGTAGACGGGGCCAGAACTATTCTTCCACCGTGGCACATACACAGACTCCTGAATCCATCCCATGCATGCATGCTCCAGGGAGAGTAGTAGTTCTGACCCAATCGACAGTGAAAGTTATGGCCCACCATAGCTACGTAGGCCGGAAACCTGGTAAGGGATGTGCTATCAGCAAAAGCTTGATTTCCATAAGAGGATCGTCACGTCACCAGGTTCCCAAGAGGCCTATTCCTGCAACTTTGGAATGGTAAATATATTACAAATTTTCTTCTACGCTTGTATTAGGTGCAATTAAGTCTGGAGTTGCAGGGGCCTTTTGTCCCGGAAAGCCCTTGTAACATCTTTTTTTAATGATGCATGGAATTGAACACATTCCATTAGTATGTAACAAAGTTTATGTCGTCAACCCCTGGGGAATGAGGAAATTGATGTGGTTAATGTGCATTGTTTGAATGCTATATTGAAATGGATTTAGCATTATTGGATTAAATATATGATAAGGTTATCAAATGAGTTTATAGAAGATTGGTTTTCTCATTGTATGTACTTGCAAGGTATTCTCTAGTCATCATCATGGTAAGCTTGGAGTACTGGAAATCTTTATCAGCTGGCTGCACATGTTAGTGCAATTCTATATTTTATTGTGGGTTGTGTGGAATATGTGCTTTCAGTCTCTAATCCCTGGTGCTCATGAATACGAATGTAAGCTAGTTGGTTAAAACTCTGATAAGTGTACCTTTTGTCTCAGTATATTTGGAATTAGATTTGTAATATACAGTATGCGACTGTATGAAGTAGAAGCAACAATCAGCCATTGTCCACCCATCCATTCTTTAGAGCCTCATTTCTTCTTGTGGATAATGCACTCATGTTTGGTGAAGTTTTTGGCTCCATTATGTCTTAGGGAGATGTGTTCAAGAACAGTAGTAATTTATAAGATAATAACTATAATCATGTAAATACAAACTGAATATTTCACCGAAATTTTTTGAGAACTATGGGGGGGAATTTATTGTTTGCAGTGGTTTTGGTGTCAGTTTTAGGGTCCATTCACACATCCGTACGAATGGTTCCGCATCCATTCCGGGTGCAGAACCATTCATTTCTGGGGGGGGGCCGCAAAATTTTATAGTATTCTGTGCTACACTGTGGTATTGTAGGCCCTCGGCCACTTCTGCTATCCCTGCCTACTTGTTTTATCCCATCTTCTGTCAATTTGGAAACACATACAACATGGGGCCACTTTTTTCCAGGACCACTTTAAGTTTCCAATCCACTGCTGCCTACCCTGTTGGTTCCAAATTCTTGACAAGAGAGCAATTAAATGTGTATGTCTGTGTGCAGCCTTTATTGCTACCTGAGGCAATTTGTTAGACTGTCTTCGTCACTAGGGGTTAAAGCTGAGGAAAGCATCTTTCTACAGAATTTCTGTGCTAAATTAGCAAGTGCTGTAACCTTGGTTGGCTTGTGGTGCTGCAGCAAGCCAACCGCTTCTAGCCAGACAGCAACATATGTTTCGTCAGTAATAATGAACAGAGCAAAGATTTCACATTTGGTATTAGTTACAGGTAATTTTCCATTTTCAGTGATAAAGAACTAAACAACTCATCCTGACATGTTAAAGCCTCCAGCATTGACGGTACTTGATCACCAGATGTAAGATTTTTACTTAATAAGCTGAAAAAAGTGTATAACAAGAAATATACAGTATTGCACATCACTACTGCAGTATATAACATTGTCCTGCTGTATTTTTGCGGTTTACAGTCTCACTGAAATATTGTGAACAGGGCTGTGACCATTTCAGAGAAGTAGACACAAATATACAAGTACTCAGTAGTCATAGCCATGTCTTATGTAAAGAAAGCTAAAAGCGCATGTCCGTGTTTGAACATAATTTTTTATAGATACAATTCACATTAAACGTTTTATACTGTGCCTTACGTATTTTTTCAGGTCCTGGGATAGGTACAGTCTGAGTATCATAGAGGTGCAATTATTACTTTGCTCTTATGAAAACAGGCTACAGGCTTGTCGTCAAAGACACCTCTTAAAGATTAGCTGTAACCTTCAAGGGGTTATTCAGGATTTTGATATTGGCCTATCCTCCTATCCAACATCTTTTACCCTTGATGATCTGCTGTTTAAAGTAGCTGAAACTAGTAAATTTGCCTGTTTGGCTGATATTAGGGATGAAAGCCCAGGACCAGCGACACTGCAGCAGGCCGTTTCTCCTAGGAACCAGGAGGATGACCGCTGCAGGAAGGTTGGGAAAAGGAGAGCAGCTAAGGACAGACAGATACTGGTGGTAGGGGACTCTATAATTAGGCGGACAGACAGGGTCATCTGTCGCCGAGACCGTGAATGCCGAACAGTGTGTTGTCTCCCGGGTGCTCGGGTTCGGCATATTGCGGACCGGATTGACAGATTGCTGGGTGGGGCTGGGGAAGACCCGGCGGTCATGGTACACGTTGGCACCAATGACAAAGTCAGGGGGAGATGGAAGGTCCTTAAAAGTCCAGGACCTCCAAGGTAGTGTTTTCAGAAATACTACCAGTGCCACGAGCGTCACTAGAGAGACAACGAGAGATTAGGGAGTTAAATAAGTGGCTCAGAGGCTGGTGCAGGAAGGAAGGGTTTGGGTTCATGGAGAACTGGGCCGACTTCTCTGTCGGCTACAGACTCTACAGTAGGGACGGGCTGCACCTTAATGGGGAGGGTGCAACTGCCCTGGGGGAAAAAATGGTTAGACGGCTGGAGGAGCTTTTAAACTAGGATCTGGGGGGAGGGTGGGAGCCCATACTAATAAGGGGGTAGATAGTGTAGATAGAGAGTGGGTCATAGGAAGGAAAAGTGGGGGGTTAGTGGGGGTTGGGGTTAGTAAGGAATGTAGGGAGAAGACTGTGCAAAACAACAACCAAAGTAACCCAAGAACCCCGGATATTCATTTCATAAGTAATAGTAAATTGACAAACGGGGTAAAAAATATACATAGACCTCTTAAGTGTATGTACACTAATGCCAGAAGCCTGACTAATAAAACTGGTGAACTGGAATTAGTGATGTGTGAGGAGGAATAAGACATAGTGGGAATAACTGAGACATGGCTGGATGATA
Source organism: Rhinella marina (assembly GCA_900303285.1). Taxonomy (NCBI): domain Eukaryota; kingdom Metazoa; phylum Chordata; class Amphibia; order Anura; family Bufonidae; genus Rhinella; species Rhinella marina. The sequence goes on along the minus strand of ONZH01018913.1, from coordinate 136,128 downwards.
GCTATGACTGGGCAGTTAATATACAGGGTTACAATCTTTTTAGAAAGGATCGTCAAAACCGGAGAGGGGGAGGGGTCTGCCTTTATGTAAAGTCCTGTCTAAAGCCCACAATCCGGGAAGATATAAGTGAGGGACATGAAGATGTGGAGTCACTGTGGGTAGAAATAAATGGAGCCAAAAACAATAATAAAATACTAATAGGAGTTTATTATAAACCACCTAATATATCAGAGGCCACAGAAAATCGACTTCTAAATGGAATAGACGAGGTGGCAAATCAGAATGAGGTTGTTATTATGAGGGACTTCAACTACCCAGATATAGACTGGGAAACTGAAACCTGTATATCTCATAAAGGAAACAGGTTCTTGGCAATAACCAAAGACAATTACCTTTCCCAAGTGGTTCAGGACCCGCATACACCCACGTATGCTAAGAGAATTAAGTAATGTCATTGCCAGACCCTTATACTTAATATTTAAGGACTCTATACTGACAGGGAGTGTTCCACAGGATTGGCGCATAGCAAATGTGGTGCCAATATTCAAAAAGGGTCCAAAAACAGAGCCCGGGAACTATAGGCCGGTAAGTTTAACATCTGTAGTGGGTAAACTGTTTAAGGGTTTTCTAAGAGATGCTATCTTGGAGTACCTCAATGAAAATAAGCAAATAACTCCATATCAGCATGGCTTCATGAGGGATCGGTCGTGTCAAACCAATTTAATCAGTTTCTATGAGGAGGTAAGTTCTAGACTTGACCGCGGGGAATCAATGGATGTTGTATATCTGGACTTCTCCAAAGCATTTGACACTGTACCACATAAAAGGTTAGTATATAAAATGAGAATGCTTGGCCTGGGAGAAAATGTCTGTATGTGGGTAAGTAACTGGCTCAGTGATAGAAAACAGAGGGTGGTTATTAATGGTACATGCTCAGATTGGGTCACTGTAACTAGTGGGGTACCACAGGGGTCAGTATTGGGCCCTATTCTCTTCAATATATTTATTAATGATCTTGTAGAAGGCTTGCACAGTAAAATATCAATTTTTGCAGATGACACTAAACTGTGTAAAGTAATTAACACAGAAGAGGACAGTGCACTGCTACAGATGGATCTGGATAGACTGGAGGCTTGGGCAGAGAAGTGGCAGATAAGGTTTAACACTGACAAATGTAAGGTTATGCATATGGGAAGGAATAATGCAAGTCACCAGTACATACTAAATGGTAAAACATTGGGTAACTCTGACATGGAAAAGGACCTAGGAATTTTAGTGAACAGCAAACTAAGCTGCAGAAACCAGTGTCAGACAGCTGCTGCCAAGGCCAATAAGATAATGGGTTGCATCAAAAGGGGCATAGATGCCCGTGATGAGAACATAGTCCTGCCACTTTACAAATCACTAGTCAGACCGCACATGGAGTACTGTGTACAGTTCTGGCCTCCTGTGAACAAGGCAGACATAGCAGAGCTGGAGAGGGTTCAGAGGAGGGCAACTAAAGTAATAACTGGAATTGGTGGACTACAGTACCCAGAAAGATTATCAAAATTAGGGTTATTCACTTTAGAAAAAAGACGACTGAGGGGAGATCTAATAACTATGTATAAATATATCAGGGGTCAGTACAGAGATCTCTCCCATGATCTCTTTATCCCAAGGACAGTGACCATGACGAGGGGACATCCTCTGCGCCTGGAGGAAAGAAGGTTTGTTCACAAAAATAGAAGAGGATTCTTTACGGTAAGAGCAGTGAGACTATGGAACTCTCTGCCTGAGGAGGTGGTGATGGTAAGTTCACTAAAAGAGTTCAAGAGGGGCCTGGATGTATTTCTGGAGGGTAATAATATTACAGGTTATAGCTACTAGAGATGGGTTGTTGTTGATCCAGGGAGTAATTCTGATTGCCTGATTGGAGTCGGGAAGGAATTTTTTCCCCTAAAGTGAGGAAAATTGGCTTCTACCTCACAGGGGTTTTTTTCCTTCCTCTGGATCAACTTGTAGGAAAACAGGTCGAACTGGATGGACAGATGTCTTTTTTTCGGCCTTACTGTTACTATGTTAAACTACACAGTTCCATCCGTTGTGTAGTGGACAGAGCTGGTTACTGCAGTGCTGATTGGGGAAGGGAAGGCCCTTCAGGATGCCAGACCCCCACCATTCAATTATTGAGGGCTTATCCTGAGGACAGACCATCAATATAAAAATACTGGAAAACCTCCTTGTCACTGTATTAAATGTGTTAAATTAGCTTTCCAGAACTGAAATCACTACAAAAAGCTTTCTACAGACACTGAACAAGCAGGAGTTGCTGAAAACTAAACTCTGAAACCTGCAGAATTGTAATTTTATTTTTAATTAATTAAAGAAGAACTCCCGACAAAAATTTTATTCCATGTCCTGCTAGAAATGTACATGATATAATCTGTAGTGAATGTCATTTTCTTACCAGTGTCTGAATTTTTGACTTATATCATCGTGAAGTTTCTTATCTGTGTCATGTGACCAGCAATTAAACCCACCAACTCACACATAGACTTGTGTGGACATGTGTGGACAGGAAGTCTAATTCTCTATGTATTCCTATGAGACTGAAAGTGAGGCTCCCATAGGAATTAATAGAGCAGTTACTGGCTTTCTGTCCTGGGTCAGTTGGAGGTCAGGGAGTTGGTCACATGACCCAGCTACAATAAGAAGAGAGGTTTTTACTCACAGAAACAGTCACTGATAAGAAAATGACAATCACTACAGATTATATCATGCACCTTTCTAACAGGTCAGAGAATAAAATTTTTTGCGGGAGTTCTTCTTTAACTTTATATAAAACTATAACATGGTGGACAGATGTAAGTGAAAAGAAATATAAAATTGTTTATAATTAAAGAGGCTGAAAACAGATACATGTGATTTTTCTGTAATCTGTTTTTATTTTCTCATTTTAGATTTTTTTCATTCATTTCATTTTTTGACTATAGGGCAGACATCTTGCCTGAGCTGCACGTCTGCTCTGTTAATAGCAGTTCAGATAAGCTTTTACAGCCGCCTCATGGACATATCAAAACTGAATTCTATGTGATAGTTTTGGGTAGAGGTCATTGTGCAGGGAGGGGGAGGAGGTGCACTGTGACCATCATCTATTGTGAATGGTGTGACCCTGTGTTATCTGTATGCAGGAGTTTTCTGCAGATCAGGAAATGTCAGCCTATTTTGATGATCAGTTTCAAAACTGCAGAAATCTCTTTAAAGGGAACATGTCACTTCTATAGGAGAAAAGCTCATAATGTAGAGCTGCACTAAGCACACTGCGAGTATTTGGATCCACAAAGACTCTGTGTGCCTCTGTACAGCCTCTGCTGTGTGTATAGGGCCTTACATGACATGGGCTCCTATCAGTAGGAGAAAGAAACCAGGATATTGAGGACATTCAAAGGGCATCGAGCTGCAACGCTCGGTACTTCATGATGTCCACATCCACTCTTATCTGGTGATGCATCTGTCCTTGGTAAATGTACAGTTCCATTAGAAGCATTAGCATGTTATCTCAAATGTTGCATAGGACTGCAAGTAAACCTATTGTGTTATTTTATCTCATTCAATACAGGGTCTCTGTACCCTGGACCAAATAATTTCTCATTTTATCTGGTAGAAACATTTTGATGATGATACATCTGTTTATGTGCTTTTAAAGCAGGGGTGGGGAACGTCCGGCCCGCGGGCCGCATCAGGCCCGCGAGGTCCTCCAATCCGGCCCCGAGGGCCCCCTTGCCACTTGCAGGCCGCACCGCCAATTAGCCAGGTGCGGCGCGGCCCTGCACACAGATAGGGGCAGAGGGAGATGAGCGCTTCCATTGTGGAAGCGCTCATCTCCATAGTCATCTGTATCGCCGTCCTCAGGACGGCGATACAGATGCCTGTATTGTACTGGGGCAGGGAGGGAGAGGCGTTCCCTGCCGTTCCTCTGATAGGCTGCAGGCACTGGGCCTGCAGCCTATCAGAGGCCGGCTCAGGCGGCGCGATGACGTCATCGCGCCGCCTGAGCCGTACATCGCGGGACACAGGCCGGAAGAGGCCTGCATCGCATCGCTGTCAGCACCATGGAGGTAAGTATAAGTGTTATTTTTTTTTTATTATTTTTTTTTTTAATTGTAGCAGTCACCGACCGTAGCCTAATTGGGGCACTGGGGCATTTTTACTGGGCACATGGGGGCATGGGGGCATTTACTGGACATGGGGTCATTTTTACTGGCACATGAGGGGGAATGGGGGCATTTTACTGGCACATGGGGGCACTGTGGGCATTTTTACTGGCACGATGGGGGCACTTGGGGCATTTTACTGGCACATGGGGGCACTGTGGGCATTTTTACTGGCACATGGGGGCACTGTGGGCATTTTACTGGCACATGGGGCACTGTGGGCATTTTACTGGCACATGGGGGCACTGTGGGGCATTTTTACTGGCACATGGGGGCACTGTGGGCATTTTTACTGGCACATGGGGGGCACTGTGGGCATTTTACTGGCACATGGGGCACTGGGGGCATTTTACTGGCACATGGGGGCACTGTGGGCATTTTTACTGGCACATGGGGGCACTGTTGGCATTTTTACTGGCACATGGGGGCACTGTGGCATTTTACTGGCACATGGGGGCACTGGGGGCATTTTTACTGGTTACATGGGGGCACTGGGGGCATTTTACTGGCACGATGGGGGCACTGGGGGCATTTTACTGGCACGGGGCTTTTTACTGGCACATGGGGGCACTGGGGCATTTTACTGGCACATGGGGGCACTGAGGCATTTTTACTGGCACATGGGGCACTGGGGGCATTTTTACTGGCACATGGGGGCATTTTACTGGCACATGGGGCAACTGGGGGCATTTTTACTGGCACATGGGAGGGCATTTTTACTGGCACAAGGGGGCACTGGGGCATTTTTTACTGGCACATGGGGGGCATGCTTACTGGCACATGGGGGCACTGGGGGCATTTCTTACTGGCACAATGATTTTGAGGGGGAATCAATGGGGGAACTTCTGGCGCATTATTGGGGCAATTTCTTACTGGCACATAATTTGGGGGCATCTATGGGTGGGAGCACTTCTTACTGGCACATTGGAAGCATTATACTTCTGGGGCACATGGGGACATTAGTACTGTGGGGGCACTATTACTGTGGGGCACCCTGGCACAGTATCAGCGCAGTTATTTCTGGGGGACGTTTATGTTCACACTATTACGGGACTATTTGCTGGGCGCAGTTATTTTAGGACACTGTGTGCCAATAATTATTGAAGGGCACTATCTGTGTGGTACTAGTGGCACAGTACTGGGGGTGTAGGATGATTTGTCCAGAAGATGGGAGGATGATGGAAAAGTAGTAAACTAAGATTTTTTTCTGTCAAACTGCAGAGATGAGAAATGGCTGAAAAATGGCGTCTGGTCTGAAAGGAGAAGATGAGGAAGAGAAGAATCTACATCCGAGGAGACGTCACTGGATGTAAGTATTATAGGTATGAGGGCTGTATTATACTGGATATAAGAGGTATGGGGCTGTATTATATTTATACTGGATATAAGAGGTATGGGCTGTATTATACTGGATATAAGAGTATGGGCGCTGTATTAGGCGGGGGGGGGGGGGGCCAAGCTGAACTCTTGCACCAGGGCCATGAGCCTTTAGCTACGCCCCTGAGCCCACCCACCTCGTCACCGCGCTCCTGCTTTACTGTTCACGCAGTCATCCATCCTCAGCGCGCCAGTAGTACTGCCGCGCTTGTAACCCGGCAGCCCTGTCACCCCGCAGCCCGTATCCCGACCGCAGATTCATGCCCCTGTCAATTTGTAAGTAGGGCCTGTGCCCTGTCCTGTCCGGTCCCCCAAATAAAATGTCTATTTAAGCCTCACATGGACTACCACCCCCACCATGCTGCAGTAAATTTTAAAGCAGCATGGTGGGGTGTAGTCCATGTGAGGCTATCCAAAAGCTAGCTGATATGATCTCTAATGTAATCTTTGGACAGATTTACCAGTTTTACAACTCTAACCATGCTGCAATAAAATGCAGCATGGTTAGAGTTAATTCTGGTAAAGTTGTGCAAAAATTACATTAGAGATCATATCAGCTGGCTTTTGGATAGCCTCACATGGACTACCACCCCACCATGCTGCTTTAAAAATTTTTACTGCAGCATAGTGAGGGTTGTAATCCATAGGACGCTGTCCAAAATGACATGAATCATTTAATACAGGGTAGCTTATGGACACCTTCATATGGATTACAACGCCCACCATGCTGCATAAAATTTTACTGCAGCATAGTGAGGGTTGTAATCCATAGGACGCTGTCCAAAATGACATGAATCATTAATACAGGTAGCTTATGGACACCTTCATATGGATTACAACGCCCACCATGCTGCATAAAATTTTAAAAGTTGTTAATTTTGCACGGCCCTCGAATCATTTTGAAAATTTTCAAATGGCCCTCGACAGGAAAAAGGTTCCCCACCCCTGTTTTAAAGGGACACTTCTGTCAGAATGGGGTATTTCTTTAAACTCAGTATTCATAATATTTATTTCTATGGTATTACAGAACTATACCACTGAAAGTTAAATACAAGATATTGCCAGATATTGCCAACCCCTCCGATCTGCTATTGATGACCTATCCTGGTTTTGGCATAGTTTAAAAAAAAAAAAATTGCAGCATTCACCCGGGGGGCCATGTCATGTAATATTTTTATAGAGCAGGTTGTTACAGACGCGGCGATACCCTATATGTCTAACATTTTTATTTTTGGAAAGTTTTACACATTAGATGCATTTTTGAACGAAATAAAATATTTTTTTGTGTTGCCATTTTCTGAGAGCCATATTTTTTTTTATTTTTCGGGCTATTGTCTTAGGTAGGGTCTCATTTTTTGCGGGACAAGATGACGGTTTGATTGGTACTATTTTGGGGTACATAGGCTTTTTTACACATATCGCCTGCTATTTTACTTTTTGTAAGGGAAGTTGACCAAAAAATGTCTGTTTTGGCACTGTTTTTTTTTTTTTTTTTTTACTGCGTTCACCTGGCGAGGTGGATCATGTAATATTTTTTATAGAGGCTGTCAATACGGACGCGGCGATACCTAATATGTCTATTTTTCTTTTTTTCCCTATTTTTTACAATTTTTTTTAACTTTATTTTGTGAAAAGGACGCTTTTTTAACTTGAAACTTTTTTGTAAAACTTTATTTTTTTCACTTTCTTTTTTTTTTACACTTTTTTAACTTTTGGGGGTCTGATCCCCTTTACAATGCATTACAATACTTCTGTATTGTAATGCATTGGCTGTAAGTGTATTACTCAATGTAATACACTTACAGCCTTCTGCCTGTGAGATCCAGGGGGCTGGATCTCACAGGCTTCCGTAGATGGCAGCTGGATGCCTAAGGAAGGCATCGGGCTGCCTTCCCTGCCATCGGGTCCTCGTCACAGCAGCACGGGGACCCGATGGACACCCCTTCCCACCACCCGCATCGCATGTACCGCGGTCAGCGCTGACCGCGGCACATGCAGGGTTACTGCACCGGCATCTGTGTTTACAGCAGTGGTCCGGCTGCTGGGCACATGTACGGCGCTGGGCGGGAAGGGGTTAAAGAGGACCTGTCACCGCTCCTGACATGTCTGTTTTAATAGATTCATGCATCAACCATGTAATAAAAATTCTTGAACATCTATTCTTATGCATCCCCCATGTAATAATAACCTTTCACCGCTCCTGACATGCCTGATTTAATAGTTTCATGCATCCCCCATGTAATAACAATTCTGAAGCGTCTATTCTTTTGGCTCTATGTTGTGCTATTCCTTTATTATTGCTACTAGAATTTATGAATGGATTGCTAGCAGCTTGCAGTAAGGGTACAGAGGGGAGGTAACCATTAGGGGGGGGGTCTCTAGACAGTCTGACCATGGCAGCACTGATTGGATTGAGTCAGCCTCTATTTTTATGTCTGTATGTTGTGCCATTCAGTTATTATTTGTACTAGAAGTTATAAATAAATTGCTAGCAGTCTTCAGTAAGGGTACAGAGCGGTGGTAACAAGTTGGGGGTGTGTACCTGCACAGTCTCACTCTACAATCAGTGCTGCCATTTTCAGACTGTGAAGGTACACCCCCGCCCCCCCCCCCAGCTAGTTATCACCCCTCTGTACCCTTACTGCAGACTGCTAGCAATTCATTCATAAATTCTAGTAGCAATAATAAAGGAATAGCTCAACATAGAGCCATAAGAATAGATGTTCCAGAATTGTTATTACATGGGGGATGCATGAAACTATTAAAACAGACATGTCAGGAGTGGTGAAAGGTCCTCTTTATTATGCTAAAAATTGTTTTTATAGTAAAGTGCCTTAGTAAAGTAAGTGCTCAAATAAATGTTAATAGCACAAGATATATTCATAAGTGGGAAAATACATTCTATGTTAGTGACAAAGTGATGCCGTGTAATTTTGTGTAGTATTGTACTAGTTCTGGTAGGGGGGGGGGGAGGGATTTATAGAGATGCTGTCCTAGTTCTAGGTACTACATGAATGCATGAACCACAGTGGTATGTAAATAATTATAAAAAAAAAAACTTAGAACTTATAAAACTTATAAAAGCTATACTTCTTAATGCCTTCTTGGCACAGAGGTCATTGTATTTCCACTGAACAAATTTAGGCTGCAGGAAGTTATTACCTGGAGGTATCCCTGCTCCCCTATGTAGACTCACTTAAAATGGCCTGAGAAGTAGATAACGCTTGAACTGCTCAGACCCTCCTTCTGTGTAGGTAATATGTTCCAGTTACAATCCCATCACATCACAGCTTCATTACCCTAATGAAACACAGTTCAGATACTGAGGTCACTTTAATCATCTTCCCGCTGCACACTATGCCAGCGCTTCTAAGCCTCACAATTACCAGCCGTCTCAGCTATAACTCACCGAGGCTTAGTGTTACATCAAATAAAATGGAATCATCTCCTAACAAGCCACTTCATTTACCATAATTAATGAGAGAAAAAGCAAAATAAAGATAGTGGCTCGTCCAGGGAAATATTAGAAATGTAGTAGGTGTATTGTAAAAAATGACCCCGGGATACAGCAAACCAAAGAAGAGGGAGGCGGTACACTGATGTCGGTGGAGAACGGCGCTATTTTATACCAGAACATTGAAAAAGGTTTTGCTGGCCGTAACGTCGCATCTGGAATAAAATAGATAAAATGCATTGGAGTGCTGCCTCTAGCTTCTTTGGTTTGGATCACCCACTGCAGTGGGGATTTTGGACCTATCCCCGTCGAGGCGCGCACCCATCCACCAGTATTACTTAGAGTGCTGTCTGTTGGATTGTGTACCCGGGATACACCAGTCAGAATGGGCATAGTGGCATGCATCTGGATATACTGGATAATGGCAGGTTATACTTAGTGCAAAGTGAAGCATCCGAAGTGGAATTCGATATGAAAACTCTGATTCTAAATGAGTCTGAATTTCCTCGTTCTTCATGATAATGAATCACTTTTCCTAAAATTTTGGCTGCACATGTTAGAAAGTGAAAGTAAGTGTAGAGGAGACAAGCCCGGGAACTTGAGATTACCCATAATGCCGTCCAGCCAGCCTTTCTGCAGGTAGCCATCCCCTGTGATGTCACTGCTAGGGAGAGCCATATAAAACCCTGATTCCATGCAGTCATTGCCACCTGTGAGCAGAGCATAGGGAGAGACATAACAAGATGCTCATGCACTAGGGACAGTGCTGCTGCAAACTCTTAACAGAGAGTTTGCAGGGAGCGTCGGAGACTGCTCAACTACAGACTCTGCTACAATTTGTCGCCGTGTACATAACTGCAGTGCACCAAGAGTCATAGCTAATCCATTCTGTTAAATGTAGAGTTACTGTGTCGTATTACAGGCAGGTCTAATTTATCGCCGTGTACATAAATGTGCAGTGCACCAATATTCATAGTTGATCCATTCTGTAAACTGTAGAGTGACAGTGTTTTTATAGTGTATCAATTGTATGATTTGTATTTTGTAGGTTTTTTTATGGTGATAGAACGTGTGGAGTATTTACATACCCCCATGCTTAAAGAGGACCTGTCACCTCTGCTTGTATCCCCCATCCAATAACAATTCTGCAGCATCTATTCTTATGCCATTCTTCTGTTATTTCTACTAGACGTTTATAAATAAAGGTCTGACTGGGCATAAACTTTATTCATACACTTCTAGCGGGAATAATAGAGGAATGACAATGACACAACACAGTCATAAGAACAGATGTTATTACATGAGGAATGCAAGTAGTTACTAAAGCAGAGATGTCAGAAGAGGGGACAGCTCCTTTTTCACATGAAATATAACTGAACGTTGTTATTTCCTTGTGACTGGATGTCATGGCCCTCTCTTTGCCAGGACTTACAGTAGGTTGTACATGTTGGCTGCGAAATATAATAGTAGTAATCTTGTCTTTGTTCTTTTTACAGAAGAAAATGAGGTTAAACAGCCGCTCACTAGTAAAGAAGAGGAGGAGCGACGTATAGCTGAAATGGGCCGACCTGTGCTGGGAGAACACACAAAACTTGAAATAATTATTGAAGAATCATACGAGTTCAAGGTAGGAACATATCCCAGTGGTCTGTATGGACTAGAAGCACTTTTCCATGGGTTGTGTCTGGTATTGCAGTTCAGCTCTATAAAAGTGAATGAGGCTGAACTGAAATACCGCCACAGAATATGTGGACAGGTGTGGTACTTCTTTTTGTCAATCCTGGATAACCCCTTTAAGTCAACTCCTGAGACCCCCACAATCAGCTATTTTGGGAAGGCAGAGAAGCTCACAGTGGCACCGCGGCCTTCTTTCAGCTTTCCCTTTGACATATGACATTACATTCATCATGTGGCCTAGACGCAGCTCAGCCCTATAGCAGTGAACGGAGTTGAGCTGTGATACAAGCACAGCCGCTATACAATGTACAGTGTTGTACTTGGTGAGCTGTGAGAAGGCGGCAGCGCTACTGCAAGCACCGATGGCTTCTCAAACAGCTGATCAGCAAGGCCCCGGGTGTTGGAAGCCACCGATCAGATACTGATGACCTATCCCGTGGATAGGTCATCAGTAAAAACATTTGGAAAACCCCTTTAATACAAACCATGTCCACATGCAGTAATGACAGCAAGACTGCCAGTGCCACAGTAATGCCTATACAGCCTGTAAAGTAACAAAACTATAAGCTGAACCCATGAACAGTGCCATTCAATGCACCTTATGCAGAGCCTTAAATGAGTTGTGCAAGAAAGGTGGCGGAGCCCAGGTCCCCTTGAATCATTTGACTATGCCATGACGTAAGGGGATGGGCTGCAGCGATGTTAAACCGGATGTCTACAGCGAGGGAGCTCAGCGGAGCATCGCAGGCCTCGAGGTGAATGAACAGGGAGACAGCACCACAAACCAGGTAAGTAAGCTTCATTTACAGGTCCGATAAAGTGTGTGTGGGCGTGCCAAAAAACACATTCTTGCACAACCCCTTTAAAAGTGCCTCCATTAAAAATGCCACACAGAGTACTGCAAACTGTCCCTCTTACAACAGTGCCATCTGAATGCCCCCTTCATGCAGTCAGAGCACAAAAACGCTCACAGCAACAATGTCAATGGGTGCAATAAAAATACGGCAGAAATTTGTAGGTGATTTCCCTGCCCGGGTGATGATTCCCCTATTTCAGGAATCTGACTGTCCATCCAGACAGTAGCATAGTCAACTATCTGTAAAATTATATATAGTGAATGGAAGGAGATGAGCAGAAATAAGGATTTTGCTACCACAGATTTACAGGTTACGAGGTTCTTCTGTATGAATGGTGATTCTGCGGTGATGTCATAGCCAGCCTTGTGAAGTTTTCGCACTCTTATCTCCGTATTTTGCTCTTTGGTGCTTCCACATTTAATTTAAGCTAGCCAGACGTATTACAACAGAGAGACTCTTGCCTAAGGCTGAATTGCTTAGTAACAGTCGTTCCTAAGGGACCAATGTATAAAGAGGATTACTAAAAATAAAAATGCTTGAGCGTAAAACGCACTAATATTTTATGTTCATCTAAAGGGACTGAGACAAAGCTCCTCCTGAACTTGTCAGCCACATTTACGGCTACATTTATTTTAATCATGTAAGGATTTGTCTGGATGATTGAGTTCTAAAACCAGAATTCAAATGTGTTTTCATGTAGTTCCCTGTTTAACATATTACTTAAAAATTATGTGCACCTTTCTTCTGACATATCATTGGATGCCGGGACCCCACCAATCTCTGTACTGCCTCTTCCAACCATAGATTTGAGATTACCGTATTATGTGTATGATTTTATGCATCCTGTTATATTGACGACTTATGCCCACCATCACTATCCCAGGCAGGCACGGGCAGCACATAACAGCCTTCCTCAGTTCACCTTTCCAGCCGCCGGTCTTCTGAAGCTCCCTATCAGTGGGTCTGGCTGACAGAGTCTTCTGTGTTGCCCCTTCCGGCAGGCTGTGACCTGCTCTTGCCAGCAAGACCTCTCTTCTCTGCCCTTAGGGCATGCACCCGCTCCCTCTGGCTCATAATGAACCACTATGTGTGCACATTAAGTCACGCCAGCCGGTGGCTGGCCATCTCATGGTACTTAAGGCACCTTTCCCTATGGGAGGACAAAAGGTTGTCTAGCTTGCTAGTTCCCTACAAAAATGTGCAGTATTTGTTTGACAGCCTTGTATCTTACATGCAATTGCTCTGCTAGATTTATTTCAAGCTGGCAGCTCAGGGGGTGTGCGCTTTCTTAAGAGGCATATCCTTTCTGCTGCAGCAGGTGAAGGATGGAACTGACAATGTATATCAACCTCAGTGAACTGGACAGAGAATTTAGAAAAAGTGCAAACAGCAGGTGGCGCTGTACAGATAGCTTTCAATTAATAACTCATTGGCTACACAACATTTTTAATTACATGCAATTACAAAAGTATTGAGGTCCAAGTGCGGGTTTGAAGAATATTTTTGTGGGACAACCCCTTTAAGAAATAAAGCCCCAGCAATGGAGAATTGTTTTACATGAAAATTGATCCGTTTTATCACAAGTCGTTTTTCCTGGAATGTAGAAAGAAGCTCATCGGCACTGTATGGCCACGTCCTCTTAATTAAAGTATTGACTGTACTGATTAAACACTTGTAAATGAACATTAAATATGACAGGACATATGAGCTATATCCCTGGCTACAAGGCATCTGCATCATCTACTACCAGCCTCAGGAAGAAGAATAATTAAGATGGAATTGAATGTGCATGCAGGATAGCTGTAGAAGAACCAGGGTTAGTCATTCAGTATATACTGTAAATATAGAAGAATATGAATATACAGTATATTATACAGTAGTGCTTGTCTCCTCTCCACCATGAATAGTGATGCTAAATGTTGCCCTTATAATCCAGATGACACATATTGCATGGCAGTCATGTACACGTGTCACTCATGTGTGCTGTATACAAAGTGAGGCACCGGACAGATACAAGCGTGATAGATAATCCGTAACCTTTGCTAAAGTCACCAAAGAGAGAGAAAAATCAATTGAGCAATAATTGCATCACAACCTTGAGAGTTTCCTCCGTGCCTTTTTTTTTTGCTAACAAAGACAATAAGGAGAAAATGGAGAAAGCTCTAATTTTCTGCCCTGCCTGGTTGTATGTGGGTCCATATATAGCGATACAACACAATCGTATTGATTAGTCTGAGTGCAGTTTCTTAATGGAATAAATAGATTTACAGTTATCATGGTAAATACACCGAAGACTGAGCGGAAGCATAATCCCTTCTGATGTCTCAGTTAAATACTAAGCTAAGCAAACCACATTTTTAAAGAGGACCTCTCATCTCCTGGCATGTGTTCCCTATCAAATAACTTTGCTATAGAATCTTTTTCCAAAAAAGCTATGGACACCTTCGGGGCAATTTTTTTATGATTGCATTTTACTCATTCTGGGCTAAAAATCATTTTTTCAATTGATCTTTATTAAAAATGTTTGCCATTTCTGAGATATAGGGTTTAACATCAGTTTGCAGGCTGTCAGTTTCTGTTTTCTGTGAATACTGTAATCTGATGGCTCATGTGTAGCCCTTATCTATGATCTCCTGACCTCATAAACACTCATTATAACTCAATTCAAATCAACCTGATAAGAATATCAGAGGCTACTTTCACACTAGCGTTTTGGAATTCCGGTATTGAGTTGCGTCATAGGGGCTCAATACCGGAATAAAATTCTTCAGTTGTGTCCCCATTCATTGTCAATGGGGACAAAACTGAACTGATACACTAATAAACAGATCCGTCCTCCATTGACTTTCAATGGAGTTGATTCCGGATCCGTTTAAAAGATGTTAAAGATAATACAACCGGATCTGTTCATTACGGATCCACAAGGTTGTATTATCACTACGGATCCGGTGGGCCCCTTCAACCGCCGGATCCGTAGTAAAGGCTAGTGTGAAAGTAGCCTTAGGCCTTATGCGCACGGCCGTATGTTTGGTCTGAATCCGATCTGCATTTTTTGGACCAATTCATTTTGATGTGGCCACAAAAGATGTGAACAGCACGTCCATTTTGCGGCCCTGCAGAAAAGCTAGAACATGTCCTATTGTCCGTTTTGCAGACAAGGAAATGACATTTCTACAGAAGTTAAAAAATAAATGGTGACATGCACTCGGCCAGGATCCGATTTGCCAAGAGAAAAACACTTACGGCTGTGTGCATGAAAATAAATAAGTGTTTATGAGGTCAGGAGATCAGAAGTAAGAGCTACACATGAGCCATCAGATGACAGGATTCAAAGAAAACAGAAGCTGACAGCCTGAAGACTGATTTTAATCCTGCATCTCAGAAACGGCTGAAATGTGCCTCTCCTGACATGTCTGTTGTAGTAACTACTTGAATTTCCCATATAATACCAATTCTGGAGCATGTTTTATGATTCTGTGTTATGCCATTCCTGTATTATTCGTGCCAGAAGTTTACAAAGTAATTGCCAGCAGTCTGCAGTAAAGCTACTGCTCGGTGTTACCAGTAGCGGGTTTGTCTGACTCTGTCCAATCAGTGCTGCTGGTGTCAGACTGTGCAGGGACACACCCCCAACTGGAAACACCCATCTCTACCTCTACTGCAAGCTTCTCACAATTCATTCATAAACTTCTAGTAGAAATAATAAAGGAATGGCAAATCAGAGTCGTAAGAATAGATGCTCCAGAATTGTTATATGGGGAATGCAAGTAGTAACTACAACAGACATGTCAGGAGAGGGGACAGGTCCTCTTTAATAAAGACCAATTGAAAAAATGATTTTTAGCCCAAAATAAGTAAAATGCAATCATTAAAAAATGAAAGTGTACATAGCCTTTGCCACTCTAAATTGTGCCATTCCTATGTTATTCCTCCTGGAAGTGTATAAATAAATTGACTTCTAGGTGTTACTGTTTTTTTTTTCTCAGCTCAATTTAAAGGGATTACCCCCACTGTGGATAGGGAATAAATATCTCGTTGTGGATCTGACTTCTGGGGCCACAAGAACGGAGATCCCGAAGTGCACCATGAAAATGGAGCAGTGTGCACATGCATGACCCGCACTGTACTCAACGTCCCATAGAAGTGAATGGAGCTGTTCTCACGCATGCGCACTGCTGCTCTGTTTATTGGTGGGCACTTGGGAACCAGCAGCCCTGTGAATAGGGGATACATATTGTTAGTGGGATAACCACTTCAAAGAACTAATACTATGTAAGCAATTATTTAGACGTGTCGTTTGAAATAACTGGAGAATGTAGCTATTTAGATGGGTATTGATCAGTTTATTAACCGATGTCCGCTTATACAATGACACTGCATCCGTCCATACTAAAGCTTTGTAATGCTCTATTGATTTACTATGAATCGATTGCTAAACATTTTTTTGCCTGCAGGGGAGCTAAAGGGAAAAAAGATTGACATATTTATGCATTACTGCCAGTTGTCTTGCATTGAACATAATTGATCACACACATCTGCTGTGTGTTCATAGATCAGAGAAAGAGGACATGGTTTTCTAGATGTTGTACTACATGGGGGGATTTACAAAAGTTTTTTCCTGTGTTTTATACACTAGATAGATGGAGAGACAGGAGATAGAAGATAGATAGATAGATAGATAGATAGATAGATAGATAGATAGATAGATAGATAGATAGATCCTGCTGCACTATTATTGATCCCAGAAGGCCCGAATACATCATATCTTGTGATAGTTAGATAGTCTACTTTTATATGTGAAAATTTATTTTGTGACTTGGAAACCATCCCCATTGGGCGTATTAGAGCCTCCCTATTGACAGTGATGGGATCTTACATCTATATGTTGGTACCCGAGTTCTCAGTCCGGATTTCGGTTCTCTTCCCACATCCATGGCCCCTGTGGTTTCAAAGTGCATACTTCATTTTACAGTGTAATGTAATTTTAATAAAAAACATGACCGAGTAAGTCCTTTATTGCCCAAAAGTATTGATTATATATTAAAAGTGAACAATTGCCTGCAGTGTGTCATTGACATGTCTTTGCGTAAACTGGTTTAGCTATTGAATCTTTCATGGAAGCGTATCAATAATTCAGAGTTTTATGTGGCTTGTATTCTACAAGCTTTGTAATCCATATTAATTTTAATTGCCTAAAGTCACAAGACTACCCCTGCTCGAAATGTTAAAGGCTCTAAGAGATTGAATGGAACGGTAAAACTAAGATCAAAGTAAAATGTGAATGTGAGGGCTTGCTTAAAGGGAACCTGTCTTGGAGAAAGGCTGATTTACATAAAGGGATCTTAGACCTATAACTAAATTGCCACCCAGTATACTGGTCAGCAAGCTAAAAAATACCTGGTTACTTATGCCCCTCTACTCTCTGATTTTTCAGCAAGTGCACCCACTAGTTAGGGGTTAAAGGGGTTGTCCAGCCACATAATCTTTTTACAAACAGCTTACAATGCTAAAAAGTAACAAAATAAATAATACTCATCTAACAAATCTTCTGCCATTCCCATGCCGATGCTTCCCATCTTGTCTCCAGTGTAACCTCCCCCTCAACAAGCACCATAAAAAATATGTTTTAATATATGCAAATGAGCCTCTAGGAGCAACGGGGGTGTTGCTGTTACACCAAGAGGCTCAGCTCTCTCTGCAACTGCCATGCCCTCTGCGTTTGATTGACAGAGCCAGGTAGTGTAAACGCCATTACGTTGGCCCTGAATTCTCCAAAAGTCAATCAAAGTGCAGAGGGTGTAGCAGTTTTAGAGATTTACATCACTTAAAGGAGATCTGTCAGCAAATTTGTACCTATGAAACTGGCTGACCTGTTACATGTCCACTTCGCAGCTGAAGACATCTGTGTTGGTCCCATGTTCATATGTGCCCGCATTGCTGAGAAAAATGAAGCTTTATTATATGAAAATGAGCCTCTAGGAGCAATGGGCTCAGCTCTCTCTGCAATGGCAATGTCCTAATTGCTCCTAGGTGCAAATTTCCATATATTAAAACTTCATTTTTCTCAGCAATGGGGGCACATATGAACATGGGACCAACACAGATGCCTTCAGCTGCCAAGCGCACACTTAACAGGTCAGCCAGTTTAATAGGTACAAATCTGCTGACAGAAACCCTTTAAGCTAGCCCCTAGGGGGCACCTCCCTATACTAGATATGACGTTAAGCCTTCAGACCCCAGGTGTATAGCTGAGGCTTTCCACTCCCACGTCTGCTCTATGGACCTTGGAGCTGTAATCTCTTCCTACTGTGCTCAGAACAGGTGATGCCCCAGCCACATCACCCTTTACATTTCCAAAGGGGTGGGCACTTTCCCCTGCTCTGCTTTCTCTATAGAGTAGAGCACTGTCCCTACTTTTGGTGCACCTCCCTAGTCAATGTAGGTGATGCTGAGCGGGGGCCAACTCCTCTTACTAACAATGGAGGGTGGGTTAACATTCCCCTACCATACAGACACATCATCACTCTGGCTTGGTAACCCCTTTAATAGGTCATTCTACCAGTTCTATAATGAAACCTTTCTGAGGAAATTAAACATCCACCACTGAGAAATCTGGTCTTGATCTTATAATAGATATATGCGGTCATTTATCAAACTGGTGTAAATTAGAACTGGCTTAGTTCCCCATAGCAACCAATCAGATTCCACCTTTCATTTTTGACTGCTCCTTTGGTAAATGAAAGGTGGAATCTGATTGATTGCCATGGCCAACTAAGACAGTTTTACTTTACACCAGTTTGATAACTGACCCCAATAGATCTTATAATGGGGTCATACAGATTTTGAGAGATCGGGTATTTTGATGATGCTTGTACATATAATTCTCTTCCTGCCATCAAAGAGCAATGGGAAATGCTCTAGTGTGAACTGAACATTAGTGAGCATCTTGGGATCCTTTTAATATGAATATAATGTCTGTGTTGTCAATTTACAGGTGGCGGTGGATCACTGAAACATCCATTACTTTTAATATACACTTACATTGTTATAATGCTGCTTTCAACATGATTTATTATCCTTATTATACATTAGTTTAGAAGGTAGATGGGGTTGTTTTTTGGATGTACTGGACCGCACTTGCATGTTCATGCTCCCTGTGTATTGAATAATTAAGCATCTTGAATAAACAGGAGAACAGGATACATGCCATTCATTCCCGAGTCCTTTTGTATTGTCTCGGCACCTTATGCATCAGTACACAAGGGTGAGGTACAATATGAACGAATAACAAACCCTTGCTGTACATTGTCCTTTTTTTCTACTGAACTGGCTCTCTTCTCAAACATATGTCATGCAAGTCCCTATTCATAAATTATGTCAGAATTATTTTGTATAAGAATGTCTATTGAATTTGCCAGTGCTTTTACTTTTTTTTCTTATTCTCATTGAATATTGAGCATAACCACATTGTAGCTTTTGCCCATCGATCCATGGTTTGAGGGAAAACAGTGCCATCCACTGGCAGAACCAGGTGAATGCTAAAGGTTGCCCCACAAAAAGGCTGCAAAGCAAGTCATACCTGTGAATGGGGAATGGTATGCAGTTGCAATGTAACTGGGAATTAATTAAAGGGTTTATCCCATGATTAATGTAAAAAAATACAATGAGACATCATATAATACATGACAACCTCTTTCTAACAAAGCTAGAACCAGCCCTGTACCTCACATGGATCCAGAGATCTCCCCATTCATTGCTCCAATTCCTCAGGAGATGTGTCCGAAACATGGCACTGAACATGTGCGTCCAGCTCCGTTAGGTGGACAGAGAAATTAGAAAAAGAACAAACAGGTGGCACCTTACAGATTCATTTAATTGAATAACTCAGTTTCTGCGCTACATTTTAATTATATGCAGTTATAAAAGTATTCAGGTCCATATGTTGGTTAGAAAACTGTAGAATATTTTTTGTGGGACAACCCCTTTAACAGGACTTCTTTAGCTTTCAGAGCTGTATCAAGTACTCAATACGGGTATACTTGACTCCTGGTAGATGTTATCTGCACATATCTGCTGCCGTGAGATTTCCTAACCATGTTTATTGAACTAATTGGCCAAAGGCTTTTATATGGCCCTCAGATGAATAACAGGGTGAATAAACGCGAAGGGGCAATCATGGCCAGCTTATAGCCAAAGGGGTATTTGCTCCTGAAGCATTCAGATGCCTTCACTGTTCTGACCTGCCCTCTTTAACTTTTTCAGCTTGTCCCATACTATTATAAATGTGTTAGCGCTGGGGTATGGTATTATTTGGCTACTATATAACACTGTTTTTGGACACTGTATGTTTAGCATCTATGTGGAGGTATTCTGTGAGCATTTTGTGGTACTACTATTTGCCGTGGTATGGTGTTATTATTTTGCTAACATGTGGTAAGATTATTTGGTCAGCATTATAGAAAAATTACTTCCGTTCTTCAAGAGAGATTGTAGTGAGTCCTGCCAGGGCTTACATACTGTGGACCTTAAAGGGGTTACCCCACAAATAATGTAAAAAATGAAAATCAGAAATGATATAGTACATGACAATACCTTTCTAACAAAGCTAGAACCAGCCCTGTACCTCACATGGATCCAGAGATCTCCCCATTCATTGCTCTGGTAGATTTATATCAAGCTGACAGCTCAAGGGGAGTGTCTTTTCTGCTGCAGCTAAGGGGGCGTGTCTCAGCTCTCCCTATCACAGCCCAGTAGGCAGTTGAAGAATGAAACTGAGCATGTGCGGCCATCTCAGTGAGCCGGTCAAAGAAATTAGAAATTAAGTGGGCCTGTACAGATATCGTTTTATTGAATAACTCAGTGGCTATATAATTTTTTTAATTACATGCAATTCCAAAAGTATTCAGATCCAGGTGGTGGTTTAAAAACTGTAGAATATTTTTCATGGTATAACCGTTTTTATGACTATACTAGTTTATAAGGTTTATTATTTTGACCATAAGGTTTATGTGCAGAAGTGTGCAGAATATGTTTAGTGACATGGTCAGGATCAGATACCATACTGTGACATCAGGAAAGCCGTTCTCAAAGAATGCTTTGGGAATACCTTTCCCATCCTTGGCATTAAATGTACATTTCCTGCATAGAGCCCTAATACGCCCATTGGAAACCGACATGACTTCAAGACCACTAGTGTATTAAAAGGAGTCAACAATCTGATTGAGCATAAAAACAGAATATTTGCATTTAAAAGTATCTTCCAAATGATCCCTAAACTCAACAGATGTTACACACTAGCTAAATGGGCAAAATTTTCCATCGTATGATGTAAATGAAAATGAATGATTCCAATGAGTCCCTTACTCCTCTTCTGTCTCCGCAGAGCACTGTGGACAAACTGATTAAGAAGACAAATCTTGCTCTGGTGGTCGGAACAAACAGCTGGAGAGAGCAGTTCATTGAGGCCATTACCGTCAGTGCTGGTAAGTTCACATGTTGCGCACTTACTTCTGCTCACATGATTTGAGTCACGAATTCGAAGCCGTCATTAGTAGAATTGTGTTCCTTTTTATTATGTTTGTTAGAAGGGTATTATGGCAATTAACCAAGGTTTTAGCTATGAAGGCAGTCGTAGTAGTCTCTGGAGACCACGCTGCTCTAATTTAGTGACATTGCTCTCTCGGGATTGTGTCATGGAACGCTTAGGTTTACGGAATTAGCGCTCACCCAGGATTTATTTCACTTTGTTTACATCAAATATGAAATATATTGTCCATTGCTATGTTTCAATAAATACATGAGAGCGCTAAGCTATGGCTTTTTCACAAGTTGCTTGATTCCAAGTTCCAGTTAGTACTATTTGTTTCTCCCATCCATCACGACGTGGGAGATTTATTAGCAGATAGCTATTATTCAGAGCGGACAATTCTAGATGTAAATCAGTCTACACATTTGATTGAGTTCTTGGCTTAGTGACTGGGATTTCTGCCTCCTGTTATTATTATTGTGGCTGAACTTTACTGTTGTAATAGTAGCTTACAAGAGCAGATTCTCCAGATATCAGGGACATATGCTGAAATCGTAGGGCCCCATAGCAAAGCTTAGAATGAGAACTACGTTTTCTTAAATGAAGCGGCCATTCACACGACTGTGTGTATTTTGTACTCTGTAAAATGTGGATCCGCAAAATACGGATAACATCCATGTTATATATGTTTTTTGCGGACCCATTGACTTCAATAGCTCTGTGACCCATATTTTGCAGCCAAGGACATGTTCTGTCTTTTGCAGAAATGACATTCGAATGCAGAAGGCACACAGATGTCTTCCATGTGGTTTCTACATTCCACAAAGGATAGAACATGCCCTTTTCTTGTCCGCAAATGTGGAGCACAGACCTATTGAAGTCAGTGGGTCCTCAAAAAAAATATATGAAACACGGACATCATCAGTAATTTGTGGATCCACGTTTTGCGGACCTCAAAATACACACAGTTGTGTGAATGCCCCGATAGGATTTGATGATGGGAGCTCTTCAAAATTAGGAAATAATATTCACAGTTTTAAGCTCCTTCTGATCCAGCGCTGTTACTGCTCCTGTCCCCAGCGGTGCCATCTAAGCTTGTGACTGCTGCAGCCAATTACTGGTGTCACCATTGAGGCCAATGATTGGCCGCAGCAATCATGTGCTTTGACAGCATGTGAGCGCTGCCTGGGGACCAGAGTAGTTGCAGCACTGGTTGATATCTTATTATTATAAAGCGCTCACAGCTTTTATAAAAAAAAAAGTGTGCACTGGACAGCCCTTTAAAATCCAGTGCAATTCCATAAAATAGCTTTGTAGTATTTAGACATTGAAGGAGATTTATTGGTGCTGATTCACTGCACGAGCGAAGATAAAAACAATGCTTGCTCCAACTTTGAGCTCCTGGACACATTTCCTTTCAGATCCAAATGCTATATTGCTTATAAACCACAAAACTGGCTTCAAAAAGTTAATGATAAAACTGGCTGTCAGCTGCCACCACTAGGGGGAGCTGCATATGTATGGACTTATGAAGCTACTGTTGAATTCAGTGGACGCTATAAAAAACTTACAGTGAGATTACCCCAGTGATGGCTGCAGGAATATGCATTGGAAAGCAATAGAAGCCAGTCAGTACTAGACCCCTCTCAGTACGGTCTATGAAAGTGATGCAACTGCCAGTAATTCAGATGTATCAGAACATAAAACGAATCTTTGGTCTTGGCTGCACATATGTTTTTTGTATTGCAATTGAGGGAGATTTACTTTTCATCTATGAGAGTTTAATAACATTTTATGGTGTTTTACATCATTTTATGGACAGTTCCACCTTAACTAAGGTCATGATAGGGAAATATATGGATCAGAATAAAAGAATGCATCATGCCATTGAACTTTGCTCACAAAAAGATGCTTGGACAGTTTTCCTGTCAGGGATATAATATGTTTGGTCGGGGGTGATATATGTAGGTTAATATTTCATCCTCACCGTTAGAATACTCACCTGCTGCACAGTAAAATGTAATATAGTTTTATATAGCTTTTGCATTATTATTATTTCCATTGCTTTAACAAATCATACCTTATGCTTTGAGCAGCTTATTCAGTGCACTAGAGACTGTGTGCCAAAGGAAATGCTTCTCTTTTGCATCTGTGGCCTGCTCGCTTGTGCCAAGAACAATAGTATGTCAAACAAGACCTTTGAATCCGTAAGGACTTGTTGTTTATCATGTAATATTAACGCTGCCGCTTCAGTGACCAAAACACATCTACATAGGAGCAAATAAAAGTGTCTGTGGCTTAATAATGTGATATTTAGCATTGTGGACTTGTGTACTAATTCTGATATATGTCACAAGGTGGTGCCGTTTATTTTGGGACGAATGGGCTATCATATGTATAACATAACATATTTGAGATGCATATTAGGCCAAATATTAGGCATGAAAGTCATGAACCCATTGTCATGATCATGAGATAGTTCAGTGAGTCTACGCGCCTCTGAACTTACCAATAACATAGGCATTCTGGTAGTATGTATCTGGAACATGGAAACATGAAAAGACCACCAAATAGAGAGACCACAAAGATCCATCCTTCTTCAAAACCTATGCCTGCCAACTCTACGACCATCCTAAGCTAGTTTTTTACCTCATCATTGCTAGTTCTAAGGGCTTGGACATCACACAATCTATGCCCCAAATGAATGACAGTCTGCACTAGCTAGTCAAAAACACATACAGGGTTTCATATTGCTGTTAGTACTCCCTTGAGAAACTAGGACTCTCTGTCTTGATAGAGTTTGTAATTTATGACAATGACAGTACTTTAAAAGATTTTTCCAGGTGTTTAATATTGAACACTTATCAATACCTGATCTGTGGGGGTCCAAAACGCGGCACCCCTGCCTATCAGCTGCTTTAAGGAGCTGCAGGGCTCTGATGAGCAGCTAAGACTCCTTCGCAGCTCACCAAACACAGTGGCGTCCTGGAGCAGACTGGCTATAGGCTTTAAAGGGAAATTTCCCTGTGGGCCGACACCCAGAAGGAGTCCTCCTCACAGCCACCGACCAGGTACATAACAATGCGATGCTTTTAGCATTAATTAATGTAGGAGCATCAGGTCCTTATGCCTGTGACCAATGGCTGCAGGTGCCCTTCTGAAGTCAACTGTATCACCATCCTCAGAACAGTGATACAGTTGAATACTGTGGTGAGGGCAATAGTATTTTGTGCTGCACTGTGGTATTTGGCTCTGCTGGGACAGTATTTTGTGCTACAGTACCTTATTACTGGTCCCACCTACTTATGCTGTCCCTGCCTACTTTGGTTGTCCCACCTGTAACATGGGGC
Source organism: Rhinella marina (assembly GCA_900303285.1). Taxonomy (NCBI): domain Eukaryota; kingdom Metazoa; phylum Chordata; class Amphibia; order Anura; family Bufonidae; genus Rhinella; species Rhinella marina. The sequence continues at coordinate 111,691 of ONZH01018913.1, read as the reverse complement.
CACTGTTATTTTATTTTTTCCAATGCCTGTTCAAGTTCCTAGTCTGTCCTTGGTGCCATACATTGGATATCGGCTGTGCTTGGTATTGCAGCCCACCCCTTTTCACTTGAATAGGACTGAGCTGTGTCTAGGCCAGGTGACTGATGAACGTGACGTCACTGGCCTAGGAAGAGTGCCGTGACCTCTTCAAATAGCTGACCATCGAGAGTGCTCGAAGTCGGAACCTCAACAGTCAGATATTGATGACCTACTCTGAGGAACAGTAACACTTGGACAACCTCTTTAATGTTTTTGGGCAAGGAAAGCTATAGAGTCAGTTGGGGTTGGATTTCTTTTGTGTAGCTCCATTTTATCACGGAATTAGTAAGCCGGTTGCTCTGACAACAATGAAGTGTGGATGGAATGTGGAAGCGGCTGTTTTTTGCGTTAGAAATATCTTGCCTAGTCATAAGTGCTATTGACTCCAAGGTGATGGTTTTACAGAATAAAGATTGTTATTCTTACGACAGATGATTCCTGCAATTTAATCTTTCTTCTCTGGGAACCGCCAAACTCCACTTTCTTAAACGCTTGACATTTAAGTATAGCTGCACTTTGACTCAAATATGAATCTGAACTTGAGAATGCTGCTCTGAAGGACAACAACTGATGCTGCTAATAGTGTCAGATGTTCTGTTTTGTCTCCTGTGGATACTTTCAATTAAAGATTCGAATTACATTACAGTCATCAAAGGCAAATGCCACAGTGCCCTGTCCTGGTGCATTTGGAGATGGCACATTGCAGTCAGTATCCCTGGGTCTGCAGAGACTGTTCGAGGTCACTTGGGCTGAGTTCCCAGCAATTTTTCATTTCATGATACTACTTTTTGTGATTAACTTAATTGTGGCTCTCAGTGCAGATGTTGCCAGCTGCCTTTCAATCCTGATTATGACAGCTTATCCCAAAAGCCCGTATACATCCTCCCGTTCAATCCAACACAAGTCAAATTAATCATTCCCTAAAGGGATTGCTGTTGGGGAGATTTATGCATCAGTGCTGTATTTTATGATCTAGCAAAGGAAATTTTGTTGAAATTGTTATTATTTTATAGGCCTGTCACAGCAATGTAATGCGATAGTGTATTAAAGGTTTCATTCAGCAAGTGGTCAGAAAGGCATTGACTGCAGTAATCATATCAAAGGCTTTGAGAACAGTTTGCAACATGCGTACCATTAGCATTTCTTTGATTTATAATTTAGTGGTCAAATTAAATGTGTCGATTGCATGCTATGCTGTTCCATTGAGTTTCGGAAGTAAAGGATTTATAGGCTTTATACAAAAACACTGAAAAATTGAAGAGGCACACCACATTGCCTGGCTGAAAAATTGAAGAGGCACACCACATTGCCTGGCTGAAAGACCTGTCAGAAGAGATACCACCAACTTTAATGTTTCCTTCTTTTGACTATAAGGCCCCAGAAGTCATACAGAGTCAGACCAGCCCTGATGATCCTCCGGTGGGCCCAGGCTCTAATACCATAGAGGGCCCCAAAGGCCCAGGAGAAAAACCCCGTTTTGCGTCCTTTGGAGACAGTCAGTTGCAACTATGATCTATTTCTTTGATTTAAAACCTATTAGACTTCATTGATAATATAGGGTTTGGACCTCAAGAATAATTTCCTCTGGTAGGCCCAAGGAACCCCATCCTGACACTGAAGTTGTACATCCATATTCATTTTCCATGAATACTGATTTGGATAGGGTTCCAGTGACTTGACTAAACTTCACAAAAATCAAAACATGAAATATAAATGTGGATGATCAGAACACAGAAGCTTATGTCATATGGACATCACAGTGGAGGATCCCTCACCCAGGACCACCCTCTCCTAGACAGAACAGAGAGCTGGAAAATAAAAGATGACAGTATATAAGTTTTTTTTTTATTCATTGTCTTTGTACTCCAAAGAATGTAATAGGAAAATCGATTCACTTGTTATTTTCTTTGATTCTCCAAAACTAAATTGTTAGAGCAGACATCTTGCTGGCCCTGACAATCAAGCGGGGATAGCCCCTGGCTGCTGAAGAACTCTTTTTGATGAATGAATCGATTCTCTCATCTCTATTCATGATCCACCTCAGCTTGTACATGAAGGGGGTAAAGTTGCTACCAGGTTGGTGGCCCAGTCATTACTAATACAGGGAGACTGATAACATTTTGCATAATAGTAATCCAATTGATTCACATTTGGATTAGTTACTCCTCCTTTGCCAGGTTGTTCAGCCTTAGGAATGTCAGAGACAGAATCAAGAGCATAGGTGGGAGGAAGAGGAGGCTGAGTTTCAGTAGTCATTATATGCCAAAGCTGATAAACCTATGCTCAATGTAAAGGGTTGGTATTTCCAGATGGTAAAGTTGTCAACACTATGAGGGGGTCATATTGTAAAATAATGTTAAAACTACTGATTTGGTCACAGATTTTACATGATATAGTAGATGATATGTAGTAGCCCTGACCTTTCAGGAGGAGGACTATCAAGATTACCACAATTCTCCTGAAGGAGTAAATTACCAGGAAAGTTTTCAGTTAATCCAGTTTGTGGGCCTGAGAGTTGTTACAGTCGTGGCCACCTTCAATTTTCCCAATTAAGGGGAATCTGTCACCAGCGACCTCATAATCCAATTGTTTGCATAGACACATAGCGGTGTGGTTCACCTGATTAAAACACTCTTTTTCTTTTGCTGATCTGAGGCTCCATTCCCGAGTTATAAAACTTATTCTTAATAAGCAAATACAGCTTTTGGTGCAATGAGGGAGTCACTGTTGCTCTTGTTGCACCCAAGCTCCACTCTCTTCTGTGTTGAACCCCTCCTTTCTGCTTTGCCAATGCCTGTCCCTATAAATCAAAACAGCGAGGGAGGGGCTGTCCACAGAAAGGAGTGGAGCCTGAGTGCAAAAAGAGCAATGATGACACCCTTATTGCACCAAGGACCTAATTTGCATATTAACAATCATAACTCAGGAACGGAGTCTCAAATCAACAAGGAACGGAGTCATCAGGTGAACTACAGCTATGTGCAAACAGTTTGGGTGGCCGGTGACAGATTCCCTTTAAACTTGAGTACTCTTCGCTTCGTATGTAGGATATTGTAATCCCATGTAGATAATATTTAGATGGTATGCAGAGTAAAGTAGGCCTTTGTACAGTATGTCTAGAGAAAATACAGAACTGTGTCTTATAGTAATATTATATTAAAAATCAAAGTAGCAAAGACAATTAATCTTCATATTAAATGGAACTGGAAAAACCAAACGTGGCATCAAATTGTTCACAAATGTAGTTATACCTCACCTGTAAATATGTAATAACTTGAATTATTATTATTATTTTTTTCCCTATAGGGGATGATGATGATGATGACGAATGTGGAGAAGAAAAACTGCCATCTTGCTTCGACTATGTGATGCATTTTCTGACCGTCTTCTGGAAAGTTCTTTTTGCCTTTGTCCCTCCAACGGAGTACTGGAATGGTTGGGCCTGTTTTATTGTGTCCATTTCAATGATTGGTCTCCTCACAGCATTCATTGGAGATTTAGCTTCGCATTTTGGTTGTACTATCGGCTTGAAGGATTCTGTTACTGCAGTCGTTTTTGTGGCTCTGGGAACATCGGTACCCGGTAAGTGTGTTCCTTAAATACCTGTTGGATAAATGTTTTCGGCTTTGTCATTACTTCTACTTTCCTACATCACATCCTTTAACAAGAGTATATTACAGCTTAGTGATGAGAGTAGAGCCGTGTCAGCCACTAATTCACACTAAAAGGTAGTTTCCCGCATTAAGAGGTATAATCAAGTAAAAAGAATATACAAATACCTGATTAAATGAAGACTAAATATACATAGGAAGTAGATGTTTGGTTGGTATAGTATTTTAAATGGGTCATCAATAAACTACAGTGGAAGGTCGCCTATGGCACATGGTACATGAAATATATTGGTTTGTTTAAACTAAAGGTTGTGTAGATTCTTAGTATGGAGACAGTTGACTACTATATGCCCCTAATGTACCTCTATGTACCTCCTATTTTAATCAGATACGCAAACTAGCTCTCTTTTCAAAGGGAATGTTGTGAATGTATTCCTACCAGATATAAGATAGCTATCCTATATGTTAATGTTTGACCTTTTAAACAGGCCTTGAGACATCACTAGCTGAGTCAGTACCTCATCCGCAGACTGCTGTTTCGCGGTGATTGACCCCCATAAAATCACAGCATAGAGAACTGGCTTGACTTGACCAGATATGAGGGATACTATTTCTCTTTGTGAAGTGCTCCCCAGTCACCCCAAAGCAGCTGTCTGTAGATGAGGTACTGGCTTAGCTACTGTGTAATCATAATTTGTCTCAAGGCCTGTTTAAAAGGTCAAACATTGACTTATACCGTAGCTACCTTATATCTCGGGGCATCAGAGGTCCAGCTTTCTCTTCTGTTTTTTGGAAAGACAGATAGTTTACATAATGTTTTAGGAGCATTGACTGGCCAGTAACACCTACAAGGTGCTGTCCACAAGGAGGATTAAGGGAGAATAAGGTTATGTTACGGAGACACCATATAGCGGCAAAGGGAGTGGCTGTGTAATATGGAACCAAATGGACTCCATGTGCCACCTGGAGTCCATGCACCCTCTTTGTTATGTGCGTGGGCACTCACCATTCACTCACTAATCTATATTATTAGGGAATCTTTTCATCAGACCTGTCTCCTTTACAAGCAATAGTAATGCTGTAAGTGGCATTTTGCAGACATTTTGAGGGTATTGAAAGGGGTTATGATTTCCTCCTGGCCCCGTAAGCTCACAAGATTGGTCAGTTAGCACAACTATAGGAGTACCTTTTGCAATCCAGTTCCCATGTCTTGGGGGGCTTCATAGGCCATCTTGAAAAATAGTATAAAAACAGTGACATCATACATAGGCGAGACAGAGTATTGATGACATCATACTACTCAGTGATGTAATAATCACAATCAATATATATTGCTAACTATATACTATATACTGCATCAAAATTGCAGGTGAGCCTAAGGGTTAAGAACTGAAGCTGCGTCTATTATATCTGAATGCGCTGCTGAGTAAAGGTTTCTTTAAAACAATGTAATAGTTTGAGCAATTAAAACACAACATAAAATATTAAGTCAGATCTATAATGTCCAGCAGACGGTGAGAAGGAAGTCTGTACATATCCCTGGAGGCACGAGATGAGAATGTTATCCTGAGAAAGAATCTTAGAAGATGTGTGTTTAACCATACATCCCTATTAGGAGGTGATGAACTGCCTAAGGAAAAAGACCTGAGTTAGCAATATTCTATATTCATGATAAAAATGTCAAATCAACGTCGAGAATTTTTTTAATGCTTTTCTTTTTTTAAATCAGTTTGTAGGAAAACCCATAAAACACGCATCTGTTTTTATCATCAGCTCCGCGTTCAGCAGGGGATTGAATTTCCCCCATCCGATAAATTATTCACAGCACTGATTTAACGTTATAAACATCTTAATAGACTTCCTCGTCAAGCAATTTTTCAATTGCCAAATAACAGCTATGGCTTTGGCATTTCGCGGGTTCTTGTCCCAGATTTGGTCAAGTCATGAAAACATTGCAATATCTCATGGTATTGCTGGTCTCTTAGGCGTATGACATGTATACGATGTGAACCCCCGGATTTTATTATCTGTGTATATAAAGGTAGCCACCTGTTCTGGTAATGTCGCTATAACGGATCTATTATTATATTATAGCCATTATTTCAGTATAAAGGCTGCATGGTCTGTCCAACATTTCTTACATAGTGCAGTGTAGCTTGCTTTTTATCCAGCTGGAAAATGCATTTGGCACGGGGCGAACTCATGACATGTGTTTAATTTTTAATATTAGGCTTATTAAAATCCATAGTCTATGTGACAGATCATGCTGTATTTGCTGTTCTTTTTGGGATGGTTTTTTCTAGAGTGTCCTTATCATTTCATTCTCTGTCCTGATGTAGAGACAGGGAGAAAGCTGGACAATACAGTTATGACGGCCAACATATTCTGCCTGAAGAGTCTCATTTAAAGGGTTTGCCCCATGAAAACACAGGATAGGGGAAAAGTGTCTGATAGGTGGCGGTCCAACTGTTGGGGCCCCCACTGATCACGACAATGGGGGCCTGTGTTCCCTCGGTCAGGCATGCAGGCTGCCACTCCATTCAGCTCTATGGGGCTTGGCTCGTCTATCTACCAGTTACTGGAGCGGCAGACCCGTATGTGTGTCTACCGCTTCATTCAAAGAGTCCCATGCTCTTGTGATCGATGGGGGCACCAGCAGTCAGACTCCCACTGATCAGACATCTTGTAGATAGAGTGTGAATTGTCTTAATGAGACAACGCGTTTTAGGCTCCTTTTCTAATTAATAGGAGTCATACACATTAATCTTCAAGTGTCACATTGTTAATTTAGCTTTTTTCCCCCAGACAGCTGAACAAAATGATTAACACTTTAAAGACATATCCACCAGCTAGCATGATTGCATATATCTTATAGCCCAGAGCTGCATTCACAGTTCTGCTGGTTGCTATCACACATTGAGAAAAATCCATCAAACCCAACATAGGGTCCTATAATTCCGGATATTTATTTCTTCATACATTAGTTCAGCGAACTTCGCCTGGTATAAATTCCATTGAACAAATTGATCGAGTAAGCAGAGTAATTCTGCAAGATTTCAACTCTGAAAGCTGCAGCACTGTGAATGCAGCTCTAGACTATAATACAATTTCTAAATTAAGATCGCTGCAAGATAGAATAAGTAATGCCATATATTTTCATAGTTACTTACTAGAACATGGTTGAACAAATGGTTATCATATTTAGTACTCCGAAGGTAAAGTTAATGGAGGAGTAGACCCAACATGCAGCCTCTCAATTTTTCAGGGCCTTGATCTTGGGTCTCTGTATTGTGTCAGGATGCCTTAAGTACGTAAAATGGACAGTGTGGCAGCACTACAACCTGGATTCTGCTGGTACCGTATATAAGGGACCCAAATTAAATCTAATTAGTGCAATTAGTTGTAGTGCACAACATGCATTAGGTAATTATAAGGATATGTGTAATCCAAGGAGTGATCAAATCCTAAATGAAGATGAACCTTTGCTTAAATGTTAGAGAATTCGCTATGTTCAAAGGTGCTACCTTTCTGAACAGGATTGATATATGTAATAGGGGATAGATGCCTAGAGGAAACTGAATTCCTAGTGGAGCCCTATTCTCCTCACCATCAGCAGAATGCAGGTATCGGCAGCATACAGATATGTTATGTATGTTAGGGGTAATGTATGTTTTGAGCAATGCCTTTTTATTACACTTGTCACCCAGTGAAAAAGCTCATTACAAGGTATTTCACTGCTGGGATCCTGTAATCTGGGGAGAACCTGGCATTTCATTTTCTTTTGTCTGTAGTTGTCAGTGTACAGTGGACTGTCTCCCATTAACTGGTACAGGATCTGTACTTGACAAGTGTCAAGTAAAGCAGCCACAGGGAATTCCATTTCTCCACATATACTTTCTCCTAGGGTATTGTTTAGAAAACCATTGAAGTAATAATGTCTTATGGCGGTGGTTGGATGTAGACCACCACTCCTCTGCTACAGGAGGGCACAGCCACCACCTTACTCAGCCACTCCATAGCTCCAGGGCTTTGGTGGCCTGGTCGTGCCAGCATTTTTCTCTGCCTGCCTGGTGGTCCTTCAACACAGGCTGAGGCCTGCTTCTTGTTGGAAATCCCTCTCTGCCCTTATGGCACACATGTATGCTCACTCTCTCTAGCTCTTAAAGGCCCAGCATGTGCACTCCCTAATCCTACCCATCCACAGGCTGGCCATCTTGGAGTACATAAGACACCTTGTAGGAAGATGCCTGATCAATAGGTTTGTTTGTTAGTTTGCCTGTTCTGTGTACTGACTTCTGCCTGTTGTCTGGAATTGATGCTTTGCTGCCTGATCCTTGTCTGATCTCCATCCTGACCCTGAGCTGCCTGTACTGACCTCGAACAATTTATCGCATTACACGTACTCTGCCTGCCCTGACCTTTAGCCTCTCCCTGACTACAGTTTTGCCTGATCTCTTGCTGCTCCTCATTAGTGTATCTTCACCTCCATGAGAAGGCAGTCACTTGAACAGAGACTACTCCAAGAGGTTGCAGCCTGGTGGTTCCCCTGCAGGGGTGTAAAGATCCCTGTATAAGGGTTAAATGAGGAAGACAAGGGGTGCCACTTAAATAACACCTTGAGGAGTAGCCCCAATCATATCTGTTCAAGTGACACAGTGAATCAACATCCACTCTTTTATAAGTATTTTAGAGGAATAGCTTGTCAAGTTCACTATGGACAGAGAAACCAGTATAAGGACTAGATCATCGGGGGCTAAGTAACTCCTATGTTCCTACACTTATAGGAAATATTGGTGAAATTATTTAAAGAGGACCTTTCACCGTTCCTGACATTACTGTTTTAATAGCTTCATGCATTCCTCATGTAATAACAATTCTGGAACATCTATTCTTATGGCTCTATGTTGTGCCATTCCTTTATTATTTGTACTAGAAGATATGGATATATTGCTATTTGTCTTCAGTAAGGGAACAGAGGGGAAGTGACCAGTTGGGGGGGTGTACCTGCACAGACTGAACATGGCAGCACTGATTGGATAGAGTCCGTCTGTGCAGGTACACACCCCCAACTGGTCACCTCCCCTCTGTTCCTTTACTGAAGACTAATAGCAATTCATTCATAACTTCTAGTGCAAATAATAAAGGAATGGCACAACATATAGACATAAGAATAGATGTTCCAGAATTGTTATCACATGGGGAATGCATGAAGCTATTAACATAGGCATGTCAGGAGTGGTGAAAGGTCCTCTTTAAGAAGGCTTTGTGTCACCACCATTACATGGCTGCGCAGTGGGGAAGTGTTGAGGTTTTTTTGCAGAATGTTCGGTTAATCACAGTGTTCGCATGGCTTATAATCAGGAATATACAGCTTAGTGTAAGAGATTCAGGGAATCTCCAATTTAAATTGTTAGGGTATTATGTTAAGCCTTTACCATATGTGTGACACATATACAGACAGCACGTGGAGCTCTTCTCCGTCATTATTATAGCAGATAAACTGAGCAAACAATGGTAGGTATTCCAATGTTAAAATGACATCTGACAGAAGCAGGAAGGCGTCAGTTGTGATAGCACATTTTAATCTTCATCTCCCCCTGCACCTTCACTGCACTTTGTTTTACTAACTTTTTATAGGTTTTTATTAAACTTCTCCATGCAGAGACAAAGTCGTATGAAGGTTATATGGATGAATGCGTCCTTGTCTTCTTGTATTATAACATACTTTATCATTAAGACAGGTAGAGATCAGCCCATCTCTTCTGTCACACTGTCCTCTTGTCTCAAACTTGTTTCTCAGCAGGGCAACTTTTATTCTCCTCCCTCCCATTATATTGTGGCACAAGGCTAAGTTCTTATATCATAATGTACAATAAGCATTACTTTGTGTATGCAAGATTAGGCTCGCTTGCCATTGCCTTATGTAAATGGCTTTCCTCTTGTCTTGTAAGTATATTCTTCTCAGGTGGAAGCCAAGAACAGTGAAAATGCTAATACAGTTTTGCTTCTTGATAACTTGCATTCTGCATTTCTTGCATCATTGGCCTCGGTATCATCTACATGCAAATGAGGAAGGTGATCATCACAATATGGCTAGACGTTACAGAGTTCTTCTCCAGCATTACTTGTCTTGTGAAACAGTCGCTTTCCCTTTCTCCAAATATCACTAGCATATAATTTTTGCCATTATGTAAAACTCCTTAGAGTGGTTTTCCGGGATTTTTACATTGATGACCGATCCTCAGGATAGGCCATCAGCATCAGATCGGTGGGGGTCCGATCTCACAACCTCGACAATCAGATGTTCGGAAGAAACTCCAGCATCCACTGTGAATAGGCCATCAATATAAAAATCCTAGAACACCCCTTTAAATCCTATCTCTACATTTTACAGTAGTAGGTCAGTTCACCCAGCAGCTACAGTACCTTTCTCCCTATTCTCCACTGCTTCATATAAATGTACTAAAGGGAGTAAGCAGAGGGTGTAGTCACACCTGGGCACTGGTTCTGGTTCCTGAGGGGGCATAAAGGTTCCTCCAATACAAAGGAGAAGAGCATACTGTAATTATGAATGGGGCAATTTAGAGTGACATAATATTTCATGGTCAGTGCCCAGAAATATATTACCTGTATACATGACTGTTTTCCAAAAAAAATGGGAAACTTTTCTTACATAAAGACCTTACACAATATACAGAGAATGGCTCGTTATGATCAGGGGGTCAGCCCTGGTGCACGTGGGCTCAGGAGCCTGTATGTATAAATGTGTCCAGAGGAAGATCTATGTGCTGTACATTAGGCTACTTCAACCTGTCGCTGTATTGAAACTAAATTATGACATGCCCACTATTAAAGGTAACTGGCCACCAATGGATTTAAACAGCCAGCTTCTGACAGCTGCCGTTATAAACTTACATATAAAGATATTGAGGGAGATTTATCAAAACTGATGTAAAGAAAAACTGTCTTAGTTGTCCATAGCAACCAATCAGATTCCACCTTTCATTTTCCACAGCTCCTTTGGAAAATGAAAGGTGGAATCTGATTGGTTACTATGGCAACTAAGCCAGTTTTCCTTTACATCAGTTTTGATAAATCTCACACACTGCCTGATTCAAATCTATTACTCAATATTTCTGGCATCCTACTGAGCTTTTCAATGTTTGGCTATGATTTTATGACTCTTCCAGATCATAGCTAATCTCTGTTACTGCACAATGATATGTACAAAGCAGAAATGTCAACGCCTTTGAAGATAGAGCATTGCCAGCAAGGTAGACTATAAGAAGACTATCACAGCTGTAGACCCTTCACTCTCTATAGTAAGCAATTATTCCTGCAGCGCCATAGATTAATGAAGACGTTTTCAGCTGTACATTGGCTCTGTACAACCCCCTAAGTGAAGGTTTGGAAAGGCATTTTCCACAGCTTATAACTCATTTCATATGACAGTAAAAATTTTTGACTGAATCTAACAAATTGGGTGGTTTGTACTCAAACGTGGCAGCTGCCAGTGTGACTTAATAAGTTGGCAGTCCAACTTGGAGGCAGCCAGGAAATACCAATATCTATGAGACATCTTTATATTGTATGCTTCAAGCTCAAAAGTCTGTTAAGAAATAGCTAGCCATGAAAAACACTTTAATGACATTTTAAAGCCAGAACGCAGAGTCTGCTAGCATTGAAGCCAGTTGGATCCCCAAAGAGTAAATTATCTCTGCTAGTTAGTATATAATACTGTACTTCAGCAACCACCATGTGTATGTTACGCACCAGGAAATTGGCCCAACACGGTCAAATAGCTCTGACATCTGAAGCTGAAATTTACAAGATTAAGTCTAGAGTCTGCTGTCTGTAACTCTGTGCAGAGATATTTATCGGCTCGCCAGTGAACATTGGAGTTTATAAGAACTGGGATTATTACCTACACAGTTCTGCTTATTCAACTTGTTATTCCATACCAGAAAATCCATTACACGTTTTATAAGATTTTGGTTCTCTCCAGTGCATGACCAGCTTAAACATCGTAGAGTTCAGTTATGTGGGTGGAAAGAGGACGAATGATCTCATAAGACATATTGTAAAATCTGATACAAGGCATTAAAACACCTACCGCCAGTGTCGGACTGGGGTTCCTTGGGCCCACCAGACAAAATTATTCTTAGAGCCCAAGCCCTGTGTCATCAATAAAGTCTAATCAATAAAGTCTAATCAAAGACATAGCCCTTATTGGCAAGTAAGTAGCTCCAAAGGTTTATTTTTCTCCTGGACCTTTGAGGCCCACTATGGCTTCAGAGACTCGGCCCACTGGAGGATCCTCTGGTACTCTGATGGACATGTCCAAACCTGCAAACCTCTACTGTTTTATTTTTGCACCTCTTTCCAAAAGAAAAACACATTTTTAGAGTCCATTATGAAACAATCAATGGCTTGAAGATAAACTTTTGAAGTCAAAAAGCTTATAGGTCAGTAGCAGGTTCCTTTAAAAAGGTTGTCTCATGAAAACACCTTTCCTTATGTACTATTAGGGCATATGAACATTGTAAATGTTGGACCTCTGCTTGGGACCTCCTTATAAAGAGTGGCTCCCACTTAGACGTCAGACTGGCCATGGCATTCAATTAAAAGGAATGTATCACCTACATTTTTTTTACTTATTAAAACCCGAAATTATATTTAAATAGATAATAAATATAAAAACTTGATAATATACATATATACACATAAGAATATCTTCCTTTTTTAAATTTAGTTTTTTTTATATTCTGATTGTAGATTTGTTTCATTATAGTTTCTGTATATGATTTTTGGGGCATCATCTAGACATATGCCATACAACGGCCACATAGACCATAGGACACAGTATGGGGGAGTTTTATAGACATGATCAGTGACCTGTACAAAGATTGTGCAGCGAAGGGGAGGGAGAGGGAGTGAGCTGTGTCCATTACCTATTGTGAATGATGGATCTTGTGTTCTCTATAGATAGTTATCTTTTAATATAATCTTTCCTGTGATGATAATGAGGTGACTACTTTAAAGTGCTCTCCACAGAACAGGAAGTATCATCATTTGATTAGGCCAGTGTGATATCTGCAGAATTATTTATTTATTTTTATTTAGGCTTCAAGCTTATTGCTTTTATGCAAATCTATGTGTCTCCATTGCAATGGACAGCAAACAACGGAGTACAAACCATGAGTTTGTTTTTTGTCTGTTACCATGGAGACAAAAATTATGGAGGAAAATTATAATCAAGACTTCATTTTAGATGCAACGGAGCAGTAGAAAGTATTGGTTACAAATATTTAAAATATCCAAATTGTCCCTTGTATTTTGAAGATTAAAATATAATGCTTTTAATTTTCCAAGGTTTTTAATTTTTAGCTGAAGTAGTTTATTTGACTCCCAGTAAGCAGTTCTTACCCTGAAGTGTAAGATGAGGTAACTTTTCCGAATCTTTTTATTTGATTACAAAACTTTGGAAGTGTGTGCCAGTGCCTTTCAGCTGCTTGCTCTGATCTGGCCCCGCCATGATGTGCCAGTGTACTTAGTGCTGCCCAGTATCTGCCATGGTATTTTCACTTAATCGGTGTGAGCTGAGGTCATGAAATACAGGAGTGAACTCCAGTTCATTGTGCTGCCTTTGTACGGCCGGGAATTAGAAAAGTGGAGCATTAAGCAAGTAGACCCATGTGAAGCTTACATGCTGAAATTTCCCATTAGTAACCTAAATATTGGCGTTTCTGCGTAATCTCAGCCTGACTGCATATTAGAAATAAAAGGCTTTCACTGTTTGGTTATTGTCATAATCTGCATTGCTAGCTGATATTTCAATTTATTATTCTGCCTGCACTGGAGGCCGGCAGCGGCTTGCACCATGGGGAGATTACCTGCAGAGAAACTACTTGCTTTCTGTCCCCACAGCATACAAATGGGACTGTTTCACCGTCGTCACGTGACTGATATAGTCGCTTGTATATTTTATAGTAACTGAGTGTATTTACGCTGCGGTTTACAGTGTACTGTAAGTCAGGGGAATTTTTCCGACATAAACAGCTGAAGGATGTCTCCAACTTAGGCATACAGTGTCATATGGCGCCAATAGTTTCCCATGTTAAACTTTCTTTTTTTTTTTTTTTGCAGAATGCATCTGGACATTATAGCATAGGTGACTATTCTATTTTATCTTTAAAAACAAGGCATACTGACATATACAAGTCTGGAGGCCTGTGAATGTACCCTTATTGACCCTAAAGTCTGAGATATTTTTAACTGACGACCTATTTTATCCACTGAAAAGGTCATCAGTATATGACTGGTGGGGGTCGACACACGGGACCCACACTGATAAGCTGTGAGAAGGCATCGGCGCTCTTCTGTGTGAGAAGGCACTGGCACTTGCAGCAGCACGGTATCCTTCTCGCAGCTTTTCCTAGGCCAGTGACAACACGTCCATCGGTCACATGGCCTAGGCGCAGCTCAGCCCCATTGAGTTGCTATACAATGCTGATGACCTATTCTGAGGGTAGGTCATCAGTATAAAAATCTCAGAAAACCCCTTTAAAGGGGTTGGCCACTTTCTGGCCACTTGTGACCAATATATATGTAAGATGACTCTATGGCATTTAATATAGCCTTTGTTGATATTCTGTTCCATTTGCAATATTTCAAAAGCCATGCCTTGTTAAGCAAATCTTTTGCGCTGTCCACATAGGTCTTGTCCATTCAAGAAGAACTCCCGCAAAAATTTTTATTCTCTGACCTGTTAGAAAGGTGCATGATATAATCTGTAGTAAATGTCATCTTCTTATCAGAGAATGTAATTGTGAGTAATAACCTGTCTTCTTATTTTAGCTGGGTCATGTGACCAACTCCCTGACCTCCAACTGACCCAGGACAGGAAGCCAGTCACTGCTGTATTCATTCCTATGAGACTGAAAGTGAGGCTCCAATAGGAATGCAGAGAATTAGACTTCCTGTCCACACATAAGTCTCTGTGTGAGTTGGTGGGTCTAATTCCTAGTCACATGACACAGATAAGAAACTTCAGGATTATATAAATCAAAAATATAGCCACTGGTAAGAAAATTACATTCACTACAGATTACATCATGTACATTTCTAGCAGGACATGGAATAAAAAAAATTTTGGGAGTTCTTCTTTAAGTGAGCAGAGCAAGTACCTGTGGTGGCCAAAAAACTAAGAGATCTCAGCACAGTAATGACCCATGATAGTGGCCATAATAATAGATTTAAGTTACATCATTTTTTAAGAGGATCTGTCACCTTTCCAGATATGTCTGTTTTAGTAACTACTTTCATTCCCCATATAATAATAGTTCTATAGCATCTTTATATAGACCTCTGTTTTGTGCCATTCTTCTATTATTCCTCCTAGACATTTATGAATTAATTGCTAGTAGTCAGCAAGGTCCAGGTGGGTGTTACTAGAAGGGGGGTGTCACTGCCACTGGCAGCACTTAATCTGTCTGACTACTGATTGACTACTGTCTACTGACTACTGTCAATCAAGTCATAAACTTCTAGTAGGAATAATAGAGAAATGACACATATGAAAAGAATGTTCCAGAATTGGTATTACATGGGGAATGCAAGTAGTTTCTAAAACAGACATGTCAGGAGACGCTAAAGCTAAGCTCAGGGATATATCATTTTTCTATTAGTTGATTTATAGAGATTTGATTTATAGAGTAAGCCCGTGAGCCCCGCATTCCCACCTACACAGAGTGATTAACAGGGCACAGGTTTTATGAGTCCTGGCAACATTTAAGGGAACCTGTAACCTCTTCCTGTTGTTATTATATGGGGAATGCAAGCATTTACTAAGACAGACATGACATGACTATCTTGGTAACTACTTGTATTCCCCAGGTAATAACAATCCTAGAGCAAGAAAAGGTGTCCTGGTTATTTTATGTAAGTATTTACTACACGCAGAAGAGCTGACAGCTCCCCTTTAAACAGCTTTTTATATGGAAATACTGAATTCACAGAAAACCATATATTCCCATGCTCAGCCTCCCCCCTCCTATTCTATCTTGAGACAGGGTCACATAGGTGATCTGACAGATTCATTTCAGTGACATACTGTATTTATTGTTCATCATATACTTTGTTCTTCCTACTGACTTAGCTCATCAAAAAACAAGCTGGCAGCTGTTTTAAAAATTGACATGCAGGTTCTCTCAAGCTGGCATCACAGTTAGGCCCCATTCAGACGATTCTGTGGCCACCTTGCCCGTTTGCGGGTTGCAATACACGGGCACTGGCCATATGAACTCCATGCTGTGGTTCGGACCCCTTTGACTTGAATGGGTCAGCGATCTGTGACATACGGCAAAATATGAAGGGCTTTAGTGTTTCTGTGGGCTTTCAACTCCGTGCCTCCAATCCACAAAAGATAGGACATGTCCTATGATTTGCCGTGTGTTGCAGATCGTGGACCCATTCAAGCTGTTTGCAGTCTCCACGGGCATGGGGGCCATGTGGTCGTGTGAATGGGTCCTAGAGACTGTAAAATTCAACATACACTCCTTAAAAGGGTCCCTATTGGTATATAAAAGTTAAAGGCACACATATCCCCTCACACTTTCCTAGAGCAGTCTCTGGACATGAAAGCAAAATCCTCAAGCTTTGATTCTCTCCAAAGTTAAAGATTTGGATAGAGTACGACAGTGGAGATGAAAAAATATGAGGGGTGGTATGCTTATATCAGGAATATACAGTAAAGAGAATTTCCCACAAGAATCTCTAGCAAAAAAAAAGTGACTGAGCTATATGCTGCTGTCAGATAGTTAAAGAAAGCAGAGAGCAATAGGCTGTAGATGCAGAGAAACTGTTAGCTGTAGAGGAAAAACTGTTAATGATTTTTAGCCCAAAGATGAGTAAAATGCAATGATAAAAAATTACTCCCAAAGGCGTCCATGGCCTTTAAACATCGCAGTTTTTCTACTGCATACTTAAAGGGGTTGTACAGGAATTTATATTGATGATCTGTCTTCAGGATATGTCATCAGTATCTGATCTGCAGGGGTCTGGCATCCCCTCGATCAGCTGTTTGAAGAGGAGGTGGCACTCCATGTGAGCACTGCCTGTCATCTCAGAAGTACTTGTAATTACACTACCCCGCCGATACAACAGGCAGTGTAATGGCCAGGAAGCCATGCTTGCATGGAAAGCCATCTCCTCATCATACAGCTGATTGGCAGGGGTGCTGGGTGTCAGATCCCGATGATCCTGATGATAGGTCATCAATAAAAGTCACTGAACAACCCCTTTAACCCTCACAATCGACTAAAGACTTTCTATTTTGTAGAAATCACTACTTCAAGAAAATTTTATTCCATGTCCTGCTAGAAATGTACATGATGTAATCTGTAGTGAATGTCATTTTCTTACCAGTAGCTGAATTTATTTTTTGAGTTATATCATCCTGAAGTTTCTTATCTGTGTCATGTGACTAGGAATTAGACCCACCAACTCACACAGCACCTTATGTGTGGACAGGAAGTCTAATTTTCTATGCATTCCTATGGGAGCCTCACTTTCAGTCTCATAGATATGAATAGAGAAGTGACTGGCTTGCTGTCCTGGGTCAGTTGGGGGTCAGGGAGTTGGTCACATGACCCAGCTACAATAAGAAGGAAACTCTCAATTTCAGCCTCTCATAAGAAACTGACATTCACTACAGATTATATCATGCACCTTTCTAAAGGGTCAGAGAATAAAAATTTTTGCGGGAGTTCTTCTTTAATCATCAAATTATCATCATCTGGCAGGACAGCAACGAAATCCAATACTTTAATTATAAATCTGCAGTCAGATACCGCAGGATCACAACACTGACAATAGATGAGGAGGACACGCGCTTGCTTTCCTGCCCTCTGCACGGGTCACTGAGCATGCCCACAGCATTCTCATAGATATCAATGAATCATCTCTTATGAGTTCTTATACCTAGGTGCCTGCTGTAAAGAAAATCTCTGGAATTGCTGTTGATAGCTCTAAGCAATAGTTCCGGCAAGATGGCTGGTATTCACATAAAAAAAAAAAAAATGAAAAAAGATGCAGTCAAGTAATAAAAAAATAGAAAAGTTTTAATTAGTTAAATAATAAGTTGATGCATGCCCTTTAAACTGCTGTGGTGAGCTGAATGGACTGTTATATGCTGGATATTAAAAAGGGATAATTCAATGAAGAATGAGAAAGACCTTGATGTAAATTGCATCTCAACAAAAATGAGAAAATGATGATTCAAGGTAAAGGCAAAGAGATACATAAAAGGCTCTCGTCTAGCCTCCTTGTATAACAAAAGAGCAACATTTCTAAAATGGCTGTTTATCATATGCATTTATTCACATTGGATGCACTTTAGAGCAAATAGCTGGAAAATGCAGTGGCCGCAAGTGGATTAAATCAGGCGTACCAGCAAATGAGCCCATGTTAAAGAAAATCCATATTTCACCCTGGTTATGGCCTTGAACACAGCATGATATCCAAGGAGTAAGCATCACAAATGATGCCATTTCCTGTACTGAAAAACCGAAATGAACCTGTAGGGAAGTTTATTATTAGGTCATGAGCGGCATAGAAAACTCTCATTTGTACATTTCCAAGGTTAGCGAATACGCTGTAGAAAATGATGCACCATGTTCTGCATAATCGACATCGGAATGTGTTTCCATTTAGAAAATATACACTAGTCTATGAATGGGGATGGATTTAAAGGGGTTATCCAACAAAGTACATAAAAAGAAAAGAAAAGTGGAGTAATGCATGTTCACGCTATTATTTGAACTATATCAACCCCCCCACAAAAAAAAACAAAAAACACTGCTCCCCAGTCTAATTTGAACCCTTACTCACCTCTTTGCAGCTCTGGTCTCTTCAGTTTCTGTGGATGGGCAACAGCTCGTCACATGATAGCCAAGCACCTGCATCTCCCAGTAGTTAGTGCATTGTAGTCAGCTCGCATAGATAAGAGTCCCTCACACATATCCCCAGTGAATCGAGTAATAAATATTACTCTGGTATGCAGTGCGCTCCCCAATTTACTTCACAGCACTGATAGGAGTAAGGGAGCAAGGAACCTACTCAGCATTTTGGTCCATTACTGAATGCAGGAGAAGGTGGACCAGACCAGAATTTCAGCACAGGATCTTACTAGAGAAAAAATGTAAAGTACATAACATTTAACTTTGATTGTAATGCCCGATTCATTGCAGAGGAATACTTTTTGTGGGATAACCCCTGTAATGCATAGTCTTTTTTATTATGTTTTATTATATTTATTATATTTGAGAATGTTATATCATTTAAACAATAGAAATACGTTTTTATGTATCACCAATTCATTTAAAACACAAAACTATCATTTATTAATCATATATTGTAAACTTACATCGCAGTGAAGGTTCATCTGGGTGTTACCAGTTTGGGGGGGGGGTGTCCCTGCACAGTCTGACAGTGTCGAATTAGTGCTGCCAGTGTTGTACTCTGCAGGGACACACCCACCTGGACTTTTATTGCAGACTGCCGACAATTCATTCTTAAACTTCTAGTAGGAGTAATAGAGTGATGGCACAACATAGACTCATAAAAACAGATGTTCCAGAATTGTTATTACGTGGGGAATGCAACAGATAATAGCTAGTCACTGTGCTCCAACCAGGGGACACCTTGTGATCGGTAGTGTTGATCGAGCACCAAGGTGCTCGTGTGCTCTGGGTGCTTGGAAGAGCGGGGGTGCCTGTTTTACACAAGTCCCCCAAATACAATTAAAAAAAGCACACAGACACTGACACTACTTACCTTTCCCTGTAGCTCCCGACCTGTTCCAGCAGGAAAGACGGCGCGCAGAGTGGTACGTTTTACCACAGCGCCACCTGCTGGAGGGAGCTGCTGGGAAAGGTAAGGACTAGAGATGAGCGAGCTTGCTCGGCCGAGCGTACTCTGGAGCAATTTTCGAGTAGTAGCGTACGCATCTTCTAATCTGTACACTAATGCGTACACATCTTGTAATTTGTACGCATTAGCGTACAAATTTATAAGATTCGTACGCATTAGTGTACAGATTAGAAGATGCGTATGCATTAGCATACAGATTATAAAATGCGTACACTACTACTCGAAAATTGCTCCCGAGTATGCTCGGCCGAGCATGCTCACTCATCTCTAGTAAGGACGGATCCGTCATGAACTCCATTAAAAGTCAATGGAGGACGGATCCGTTTACTAGTGTGTCACACCGGATCCGTCTTGGTGCGGGGACTCGAGCTTTGCGCTCAAGTACACTCGGTGTTCGGCCGAGCATGCTCGCTCATGACTAGTGATCGCCTCATTCTCAAGGAACCTTTTTAACAAGTAGGAATTGTTCAAAGTGAACAAGCTCTTTCATATTCAGGAAGAATATTTTGGAGGAGACCTTTTTATTCTATCATTTTAACATTCTTTACTATACATTAAAATGTAGAAAAATATCTACAGTTAGGGGAATGTCCCTACACGTTCTGTCATTGTCCAGTCAAAGTTCAATATACTACGGAGGAAAATAACTCTTTGATAAGGAGAATGGTAACACCCAGTTAAAAATGTATTCATAACTTTCTAGGAGTAATAACTGAGGAACTGCACCATGCAGAAAAATGCTCCAGTTCAGTATTTCATTGGGATTACATCAGAGTTGAGAGGTCTTCTTTAATGGCCTTATTTCAGAATTCAATAAAAATATAAATTGTCTAAGTTTTGTTCATTTGAGCAGCTGGAGTTAAAGGTGTTGTAACCATAATACTCTAAAATGCACTTGTATGACGGCCATATCAAAGAGGACTGTCCAAGCTAAAGGGGTTGTGCCAACCTAAAATGTCATTTTAATATAATTCAGCATGAAAAACTACTTATTTTTGTAATTTTTCTTTCTGTTACAAACATGTTCCAGATGTGAGATATTCTACTAGATTACAATGGCTCCCTCTAGTGTTTAATCTGCATAGTAATGTGCATGTCCACCTACAAACGTGGTTGCACTTGCTCGGTTTCATCCTTTAACTTCCACCAACCACATCTACTGTAAAAAGCCGTGACAGTTACAAGGAGAGATCTGAAGCAGAAATGTCATGCCCCCTGAGAATGGACACACCCTCAGAGAAAGGACACACCCCTGAGCCGCCAGCCTGGAGAGACTGGTGCATAGCCACTGGATCAGAGAATAGGGGTACCTCTGGATCCATGCAAGGTGCATGGCTAGTTCCAGCTTTGTTGGAAAGAGATGTTCATGTACTATTTGATGTCTGATTTTCATTTTCTTACAGTAATCACAGGATAACCTCTTTGGATTAAAACTTGGGCATCCTCTGTACATGTGCTAAAAGAAAGAAGCAATACTTACCCCTGTTCTCCCTGCCTCTTCCAGCGCTGTGCTGCAGTACTCCCGGCCACTGACCTCATTTTCCTGACTGCAGTAGTGACTTTCACATACATATGTAATGGTGCAGCCAATGTCTGACCACATCAGTATACGGGATGTATACGGGATGTCACCGCTGCAGCCAGAAATATACACAGTGGTCGGAGGACTGTAGCACTGGAAGTGGCTGGGGAGAAAAGATGTAAGTACAGCTTCTTTTGTTATTTCATGGCATGTACAGCTGCTGTCCAAGTTTTTATTTAATGGGGCTCTGTACTTCAAGAGATAGTTGGCGGTCTGAGTGCTGAAACCCCACCGATCTCTAGGACGAGAGGAGAGCATGTTCTATCTCCTCTATTGAGACAGATTCAGTAGAAAGTCTATGAGCGCTTCCCTCTCCTCGTTCTGGAGAACTGTGGGGGTCTCAGCGCTCAGACCTCACCGATCTAAACTTTTGATATTTCCCTGTGACACTTTAACTTGGACAGCCCCTCTGAGAAGAATTCCATGGACAGATACCGTGATACAAAGTTCAGTATTATTACAGATTGTTCGTTGTCACCTTGGTTAACAAAGTTCTTTCCTTTTGCCTCCACAGATACTTTTGCAAGCAAAGTGGCAGCTATCCAGGATCAGTATGCTGATGCCTCCATAGGTAATGTCACCGGTAGCAACGCTGTGAATGTTTTCCTGGGGATTGGCGTGGCATGGTCCATTGCTGCCATTTACCATACAGCTCGTGGAGAGGTGTTTAGAGTCCAACCTGGCACGCTGGCTTTCTCCGTCACTCTCTTCACCATATTTGCATTCATAAGCGTTGGTGTCCTGCTCTACAGACGACGGCCTGAAATTGGTGGTGAGCTGGGTGGGCCGCGGACTGCCAAGCTTCTTACAACGGCCCTCTTTTCTCTCCTGTGGCTCTTGTACATTTTCTTCTCATCTCTGGAAGCCTACTGCCACATACAAGGCTTCTAAATAAACACTCCAAGATAGTAAATATATAAATATATATAAATATATGTAGAATGAACAGAGGAAAAAAAAGAGACATTGCCATTTCCACTTACCTGCTGATGGAATGCGACTGTAGAAGCATTCCTTTTAATGGGTAGGAGCAAGAATTTAAGGTTTCTTACCTGGGGGCATCATGTTGAACTAGGCATTGATGCAGGGACATCTTTGCAACTGTACCTAAAACAGTGTACTATAAATGTTTGACTACTTTTATTTTTGAAATGACTAATCTGAATGCTACTTGGGCCTTTTTGTTATAATGTAAAGATGCCGGAATTACTAGTAACTATTTTTCTGTTGATGTTATTGGGGAGCGAGAGAGGTGAGAGTCTGGAAGAGAAACCTTTCTGATATTCCAGTATCCATTGTCAAAAGTTAATTAACCCAAGTGGCAAATGGAGATGTAGTTTGCCAGCAAGACGTTCATAGGTTGAAATTGATTACTCTACAGTGTATCTCAAGGGCATTTGACTCTACCGTGCTCTGTTAGCTTCATGTGTGGACATGAAATGGGTAAATGAATCCAACCAAACAAGAAGCCTTCTCCTCTCCAACTAACTGTTGCATTGTAACTAGCATGTGTTCTTCCCTGTTCTAAGTCACCAAACTACAACGAGTCTTTCCTGTTTGTGCTTTTGCCTATATAAAACGACCCTATTAGAAGCCCCTATGCCGGTCTAGGTAAATTGTCTGCTATTGCTTAGACGACATCCAGAGCCATCCATGCAAAAGTCTTCTGGGCACCTATCCAACCATAACCATAGTCATGTCTTGGAATGTCTTTGTTCTTATGTGTACCGTTGTGCATGAATGAAAAGTGTTTGTGTATGCTATAGCTTAGCGATTTTCCCCATTAACCAATGTTGATTGAATGTGAAAGACATGGATGTGTTTTTTAGTTGTTTTTTTTTTTTTCTCTCTCGTTACATGTTTGGTTTTTTATTTTGTAAGTTTTTGGGGGTTGTTTTGTGTATTGAGTAATAGAGACAACCTCTGTAAATTCAGCATAGTTCTGTACAAAGTACAGTATGGCAGCATACAACTAATGAAGGATGTGAAAGCCTCTCTATTTGCATTGCCCATTGAAAGGTTTAGTATGGGTCTCATGCAGATATTTAAATACCAAAAATGTGCCTAGGAAATTAAAGAATTATTTAAGGAAGTATTTATTAGAATTTATATATTTTACAATAACTAATAGAGGCTGTGGATTGCTACTAGTGGATTCTATGTTAGAGATATCACCTTTCATTATTATTATAGCACATTTTCCACAATTATTTTTGTTTTCAAAAAGCAGTGCCATTGCCTTGTAGTTAAAACTGGATTTTTTTTTAAAAAAAAGTAGAATTTCTAGAGGGAACGAATGGATCCGAAGCTTTAAGTAGCCATCATAAGTATGCTTTGGTCTCAGCCTTCTTATTAGAAAAGGGTGGTCAGTATCAGATTTGTAATATCTGTATATATATATATATATATATATATATATATATATATATCATGCAGCTTAGATACAACACTATTAACTATTTTGAAGTCCAGTTTGAAAGTGCAGCGAAAGTATGATTTTGTTGCCAAAAATTGCATTATCAGATTACTAGCACAATGTTGATAAGTCTGCATTGGACGTATACCAAGGGAAGGTTTGCCATAGATATATTATTGCAAGAAGTCTGTTGAGTCCCTGCCGTGCACTGTAACAAGCCAAAAAAATTAGCATTATGAATCTGACCTTGGAGTGCTCCTGCAGCCGCACAGCTTTACACAGAGACCATGCCATGCTTACCATATGATGTACTGGTGACTAACTGCACCAGTCTGGAGCTCTTCTGTATCATTAGTAGATGCTTTATATGCTTTCATCCTCCATAGTTTAGCCTCATTGTCAACAGCTATGTTTGGACCTACATTAATTAGATGATTGGTACAAATAAGCGCAAAAATATGTAGAAGTAATCTTTAGTGGTGCTCCAAGCGACAATATCAAGTTGTAACTTGAGACCATGATTCTACGGATAACTGGTACCCCAAAAATGTCTTCTCAAATTAAAAAAATAATGACGATTAAAAGCTGCTGGAAGTTGACATAATTACTTTCTATATTGAAACCAGGAGCTTCTTTGGGATCCTTTACAGTAATAATAACTTGAGGCCATTATCACCTGTTGTCCTGGCAAACGTGGAGAGAAATACAGTACATAGTGAACACGTACATGAATGTACTGTACCTCGGAAAGAGGGTACTAGACAATCAGTACATGCACTTTGGTAACACAGAGCCACGTGATTGGTTCTACTTGCACCTTAAAGTGATGTGCTAATTTACTGGCATTCAACCAATGAAACACCGACTCTATCTGAATGGATCTTCCAGCCAATCATAAACCCCGTAGATTGATAGTATCTTTGACATTGTGATTTCAATGTCATTTTTTAGTTAAAGTGGCGCAAAAAAGGTCATATTGTACTCTTTATACACAGGTAAAGGATCGGGATAGTTATTGGGGATGAACAGTCTTATAAATGCTCATTCACGATAATTTTCCTGTGTAATGGTGCCATCGGTCCCTCGGCGTACGACCATGTTTCATGCCAGCCCTAAAACCATCGTATAAACAGGAATGTACTTCCAACAAGTAATGAACCTGCATAGCGATCATTCATTCCCATACAGAGGAGATGAATGAGCGGCACGATCGGGTCTTTCCCAGTTGCTGCCCTATGCATCGGCCCATGTAAATAGGCCCTAAGATTCAAAATGAATTGACTCCTTGGTGAAGTAAGACGCTTCTGCCACCTTTCATCCCACCACGAAGTTACAATTTTCTCTGAAAAGTTTGAACACTACATCAAATGCACCTTTATGTGTCGACAGCTTATAGACCATTCTACAAGATTTCTGCAGCAAATGGTACCTGTGTTAAATCCCATTTCATTTTCAGTTTTTTTTCTTTACGCACAATTTTTAAAACCATTATAAATGATTAAACTGTTTTTATTCAGCTGCAAATAACTGCCTGAAAATTCTACAAACATATCATAGAGACTCATGTATGACAAGTATGGACAGGAAGTGGAGGTGTTGTCTACAGCAACCCATGTGATCGGGGCTTTCAATGTCAGACCTGCTTTGAAAAAATAAAAGCTGATTTGATTGGTTCCCATTGGAGACACCTTCAGTTCTTGCCTGCTCTGATACATGAGGCCTACTCAATGCCTCCTAGAAAGACAACGTATCCAATACATCATGCTATCGTTAGTATTCCACATCATTTGTAGTTTTGACACTGAATGAAAAAGTAAGGAAAACAAAATGGTTTTATCTCAAATTAGACATATCATAAAACTATTTAATTACTTTTACCGAAACAAAAGAATTCAACAGACAAAGTGCATTGATTGTGATACGTAATGGATATACATGACCAAGATTCTTTATAAGCAAACAGTTACAGTTTGCTTTTATTTTCATTGTGTTGTGTCACTTGCTTGGTATGGAAATTTGCAATTTGACACAGATAATAAAGCATTTAATGCACAGGAAAGATACTTTGTGACTAAGCAATATTTGGAATTGTAAACATTAGGCATTTAGGATGTTATTTTTTATATAGATTGTTCTACGTGTTAGTATATTTTATGATTTATCAATTGTTTTGGCTAAACACTGACAGTGCTAATCTAATGACAGTACTAAGTAGGGGCTGGGGAGAGCAGGACAAACATACCTTTTATGAAGCTTTTAGCATGAGTGGTGTGAATATGAAGTTTTATTCTGCCAGTGTCTGCTCCTCAGGGGTGGAGCTTCACTGTGAAGTGCTCTCTGCTTTCTGCATTAAGCTGCTTCACATCCTCTCAGTTACAGCTGTAGTGGGCTCCTGGTTGAATGTTACAGCTGTCAAAAAGTCCAGATTCTCACTACTCTTGATGAGAAATGCTCTACAAGAAGTATGTTTGTGTTCTTTTAGCAGTTTAGCATGGTCAAATTGACACAACAATAAACTCTAACATTTTCAGAAAATCCAAATTTATTCTAACCCTGTAGTCCTGTTATCAGGCTGGGTTCAAAAGTAACCTGCCATGCTGAACATGCAGTCTAATCTGCAGGCATCATGTTACAGGAGGAGATGCTGAACAGACTGATATATAGTTTGGCTGGAAAAGCTTCTGTATATTGTTATTGGTTTTTTTTTATCTAAAACTCTGCACATTCTGGGCTTTCCCCACAAAACTATATCCATTTGTCACTTTGTCCCTATTCCTGCCTTCACCACCCTGCAGACTCCTGTAAGGCAAGTTTAACACTGTTGTTGGACTTGCTTGGATATATATATATATATACTATATATATCCACTATAAAGACAATAATTGAGTATAAATGTAGAAATTCCTATACTTGAGAACATTATATTAACCAAAAATAACATTACATTTTTTTTAATTTTGACACATTAACCATAAAGCCAGCACCTTTTTTTCTGACATAAAAATATGTTTATGCCAGCATATATTTAGTAGAGAAAAATTCCAGATGGCTGAAATTCATACTAGTTAAAAGCTTATTATACAGTGCCAAGGATATTAAGATTTTACCATGGATTTTTTTTTCCCTTTTTCTTTCTGGTTTAAATAAAAAAAAATGTACAATTAAATTACCTAATTCATCTTCAAACATATGACCAGAAATGTGGGTAGTTTGTTGTACAACTTCTTTTTGAATAAGGGGGAAAAATGAAATATAATTTAAGATTTCAGGTAAGGTAAATCATATGAAGTAACTACTATAAAACTGAACCAATATAAAATAGACATTTGATGTTTTACATTTTAGTTATTATAATAGAAACACCAAATTTTGCACTTTTGTCTGTTGTTTTTCTTATGTTTGTTATGATTTCACTTTAGTCCTGGCAAATATTGCATTCATATCTTGAGAACACTACTCACTGCTAATAGTGCATGCTTATTATACAAGCAAAAATAAAAAATAAAAAAAGTAAAAATAATTACTCAAAAAAAGTTGCAGTTTGGTACTGGGGAAAAAAGTCAATCCTTTTTTTGCCTTGCTTAGGTTCTGGAATTAAAAAAAAATAAAAAAATATATCTCAGTACATGGGGTTCATGTTTTTGGGTTATACAGATTTAATGAAAGGGATTGAAGCTTTTTATTTTCTTTGAAACTTTATAGTGTGTTTTGTGCACCAATGTACGATTAAGCACGTATACTGTGATAATTGTTTGTGGTTCACGTTCAAATGACATCATCACAATATAAATGGAAACTCTGAGGTTTATTGATGACATATGATACTGTACATATAATGTATTATCTATTTTCTTTGTCAATCGGCACTTTTATTTTTTTGCTTTTATGCTTATAAAAATAAAAATTAAAAAAAAAAAGAAATTGTTGTGAGAAACATTTTTCCTGATTGTTTAACTCTGCCAAAATATTTAACCTTTTTGCCCTGGATTTTTAACAAGATTAATTGCTTACTTATAGTATTTTGATTTATAGATTAACATTATAATGGATATTATATTTCAACATTAGTTCAATGCTATTAATTACATAATGGGTATAGGATAAAATAGTGAAAGTATAGCAACCATAAAGAATAAAAAAAATATAATAATTAACAGCCCACAAATTATATAATAGAGCAGGAAATATGCCAACTTACTGATGCACTATTAGCTACGTCCTGTATGTGAATCCTCCATTAATTGCAACTTCTTAAATGTTCTTCATCACACAGCTTTCTTTTCATTATAAATATCAATATATTGAAATAACAATCCGTATTATCAATATATGTCCATTTCTACAACTTCATGCATTTGTATCATTTTATTTTATGATCATTTTTTATCATGATTCTCCAAAAAAAATTCACTGTGCACAGTAAGTGTGAGCATGGGTTGTTTACAGAGAAGTGAATTTTACACAGCACTTGGTTTGCCTAACATAATAACTTCACATAGAGAGATGCCTACAATATAGCTTTCATTTTATTCTGAATTAAAATTTCTAAATAGTAAGTGAAAGGGTCCTAAAATTAACCCATAAAAAGTAATTTCTGCAGAGATTTAACTAGAGAACAGGTATGAGTTCTGAATATACTACTCAGGAATTGGTAGCCCCACTGAGTATTAATCCTGTATTAGACTGGCAGATTTTCTGCTGGATGATCGCTAACGAGCGTTCATATAGTAACGCTCTTTAGCGATGATTTGGCAGTTTAATACTGCCATAAATTACCAGATGAACAAGCAAAATCTCTTGACATGTTTAAAAATCATAATTTGCAGGCAGCAGAGCGTGGTGTCTAATCACAATCTGCTGCCGGCAAACAGTGATTCAGTACAAGGAAGAGAGATGGCATAATGATCGCTCTTCCCTATACTGTATGTAATAGAGCGGTCTCCTCCTCTAGCAAGCAGGTGGTTGCCGGGAAGGAACCCTTCCTTCCCAACAGTCGCCGGCAGAATCGTGCTGTCTTATACACCCTTTAGTATCTCATTTTAGGTCTTAGATAACACTACATGTCCCTGTTAATTTCCTATTAATCTCCTAATGATGGAAGATGGTAACATCAGTGAAGTAGAAAATAGAGGTTAGCTAAGTTCCTTTGCAAACATCATATGGATGTTAAAGTGGTCACTTATTACAGCCTCCTGAAAGTGATTTTTTTTCAAGTTTTCAGCAACGACAGCATTTCCACAAGGTTTCTTTAAGGACCTGTTTCACAATAGGAACTATATAATTTTTTAAATAGATCTCTTGGACCTGATGTACTTACCATGAAAGTCCATGTCAACTTTTCCTGCCTAATATTAAAATCATGATCTTTTTTTTTCTAGTGCATAAAGAGAGTTAGAGAGCTCACGGGTCAGTGTATTCACAAGCTAAACTCAATATCCACCCACTTAGTTTGACTTACAAGCTATAGCTACTGAGCAGTGTGAAATTTCAGCAGCAGCGCTGAGCACTAATATACACTAAAAGGTACTTGTCGGTTAGGCTGGGTGGCCAGATATTGAGTTTAGCTGGTGAATACACTAGACTTATGTCATTCTGTAGTTGGCAGTAAAACTTTCAAAAATGCATAGATTTTCACAATAAGCACACCATTTTTTATCAGGTCTAAGAGCTCTATGGTGAGAAATCAACTGTGTCATAAAAGATGTATCTAAGAGAAGAAAGAAGGATAATTCATTTAATTCCAGCCTCCCCTCTGAAGATCCATTCCTAATTAAACAGCAAAATATCTTTAAAATCATAAAACCCATCCTTAAGACACAAAAAAAACAATTTTTCACACAGGTTCTTATCTAACATCAGTCTTTGGTTTATACATTACTATAAAATTTCAATAAATAATTAGAAAATGTAGGAGTGGAAGCTAATTTGATTTTGGCTATAAAGTGAGCAAGGTTTTAGACTAAAAGTGTAGACAGTCAAGATAGACACTTTGTAGGTATACTATGCCAGTGGTTATATCTAGGGATGAGCGAATCAACTTTGGATGCTTCATCTCGTGAGACTTTGTGTAATAACTTCAGAAATTAATTTCTGCTGTAAAAAACCTTTGTACCAAACTCAAGTACAGTTCCAAGGTACCACTTGGAACCGAACCAGAAGTCGATACAAAGGATTTTTACAGTAGAAATTTATTTCCAAAGTTATTACACAAAGTCTTGTGAGACTTCGCGGAATAATAACTTCGGCTCATTGGAACAAATACATTCTAATACTGTATGGAGTGTTTGCTCTGTACAGTATTAAAACAAAGTTTTATGCGAATCCACTTCGGATAAAGCATCTGAAGTTGATTCACTCATCCCTAGTTATATCATTTTCAATCGGTCAAAGGGTTTGCTTGTATGCACAGTGCTGCAGATTTTTTGGATTTGATATTGCTGGGTTTCAGTCAGAAACCGACGCTGCTTGCACCAGTTGCACCCTAAGGAGCTATTTGAGAAGCTTCTGCTTGAAATCCGCTTTATCTATGTGGATTCAGAGTGCTGCTCACCTGTGAACTGCTCTGTTATATACTGCTTTTACATCTGCTCAAAAAATACTTGTGGGGCTATTCAAAGGTACAGTATTCTTGACTATACACATAATCATATACTAGAAATGATCTTGTCAGTATCACTCACCTGATCTCTGAAGCATCTCAGCGCAACAAAAAATATTAGTGAGCTTATCAGAAATGGGTTAGATTGTCTAGTATATAGTTCTTTTTTTAATATCTTTATTATATTCCAACATGATACAAAAGTATATCCAATAAAATTTCATATATCACATTAATATTATCCCCTTCACCCCGACTTGATACAAACATATGTCCAATAAAATTTGATTCATACATTTCGTTTTAGTATATAGTTAAAGGGTAGGTCATCAGTATCTGATCAGTGGGGGTTCATTGAAGTGAATGGAGCTGAGCAAGATACCAAGCACAGCTGATATAGAGTGTACAGCGACATGCTTGTTAAACTGCTAGAAGGCACCGGTGCCTTCTTAAAATAGCTGATCGGCAGGGGCCCCAGGTGTCAGATACTGATAACCTATCCTGAGCGTAGATCATCCGTTTTAAAATCCTTTAAAACCCCTTTAACTTTACATTTGAGAAAAATCATATCTTAAAATGGTTGTGTGGTATCAAAAAAAAGTTTGCTTTTTTTCAGGAATAGCACATTTGGCATTTTAACTTATCTCCATTTGAGGTGAATGGGAATGAGCTGCTCTAAGTACTGTAGCACTTTTGAGGTAACCAAAAACAGTTTCACATGTGCAGCAGAGGTATCAGGCAGGCTATTCCTTCAGAAAACAGATTTCGGATCTGGTATTGACAGATTCTGCCGTCTGCCCGTCAGACCCTTTTGACTATAATGGGGTTCCGTCAGAAATGCTACCTAACAAATATGACAGGAATCATCTGGACAAAAACTGCTGTATGCAGTGGAGTTTGTCCGGCCAATTCCCAGCATTCTATGCCAGAGCAGCCTGCTGGAACAGCCAGCCACAAGAAGTGAAAGTATCCTAAGTTGGACATCACGTTGAAAATTCTCATGGTGTAAGCTCCATAGTTCAGTGTGGTTGGTGTAAAAAGACCTGATAAAACGCATCAACCAGTAATCCGTGTTCTATACATAGATTGAGAAAAGAAAAAAAAATTTGAACTGCAACAAAAATAGATTTAGAAGGAATAGCCTATATTAACCTTGAGTACTGACGTTGAATTTCCATTGATACTCTTGCTGTCTATATTACAGCTCGAACCCCTAATCTACAGCCCCACAACTACTGGAGTTTTGCTTAGTCCACCATATGGTGATATAAGTCTGACTTACCCCCTTTTTTACAGAAAGCCCTAGAGTTCTTAACAACCCCTTTCCTGTATTTAATGTTTTTTAAAAGAAATATACAGTATATTTTTATTATGTATGTTTTTTTTATTATTTTACAATTTCCAGTAATTCTTAAATAGTTATTTCTTTTTTTTCTAAGTGAAAATAACTTTTGTAACTGGAAACAATTTTCAATTAAAGAATTGAAATGGAGAAAATCAATTACAAGTGGGTAGTAAAGCCTACGGTCACTTCCAAAACTGAGGTCTGTAGATAATTTAGTAAATTTTCCTTCAGTAATCCTTTTCAAGAAATGTCAAGACTCTTTAACAATAAACAGTGCAGTTCTTTGGAAGTACTGTTAATATTCAGTGACTATTGGTACCGTATGAGCCAACGAAAGTCAAGTAAATGAATTTTTCAGATATACATGGAATGAGGAATTAAACTTTTTGGACGCTAAAGTTCTGGAAGCTTTTACGATTGTGATATGTTAGATAAAGAACAGGCTATTTTAGCATTTCTTATTTAAGAATTTAGATTGATGTTAAATTACAAAAGATTTGTAAAAATTTGGAAAATGGCAATAATTATCCCTAGTTTTTACATATCTGTTTCAGGATATGTTGAATTAGATCTTGCGAAAGAAACATTTTCCACTGGACAATCTAATAAAAGCTAAAGTCATATCCGAATCATACTATCAAAGGTTCGTTGATTGTGGTGATATCAAGTCAAAAATTGTATTTATGCATATATAACTTAAACTAAAATTGTCCATTCTTAAATTCATAGAATAAAGACAACTTGTCATAAGAGGTTTTCCACAGGGTAGTGGATCGGTGGTGGTCCAACTCGTCTCTTATTAGTATACCAAGCACAGTGCAGGACTTTGTATGGTGGCTGTGCTTGGTAGTGCTATTCACGTAAATGCAATTGAGCTGCAGAATGGCCACCATTGGACAGATGGACATAATGTCACAGGTCCCGGAACACCCTTTTAAACAGATGACTGGTGGGGATGCTGGGAGTCAGACCCCCACTGAATTGAAGACCTATCAAGAAAATACTAAGCTTTATACAGATGTGAATGTAAAATCTACAGAATAAGGAACTAGTATATGCAAATGTCCACTTAAGCTACATGAATACAATCTTATTCGTCTTGTGTTCTACAAAATACAGATACCTTCCGTGTGCAATCCCCATTTTTCTCAGTCCCCTTAATATGAATAGCCACAAAACGGACAAGAATAGAACATGTTCTATAATTTTCTGGATGGGACATACAGATGCAGACAGCACTCAGATGAAATCCGTGTTCTGTCCGATACTTTTTGGGGACCTGTAAAAATGAATGGGTCCTCAAAAAATGTGGATCGGACTAGGGTCCAAAATATAGTTGCTTGCATGAAACCTAAAGAAGTATTAGATTGGTTTCTGGGATTAAAACTTTGATGGCATATGAATGTTTCATATTAGGTCCTATTGACCTGCATCTTCTCAGGCATAGAGGCTGTTCTTATGCTATGCAGAGCCTCTCACCGCACAGATTTTATTAAATTGGTTATCCCATGATTAATGTAAAACAATGAAAATCACTTATGATGTAATACATGACAATCAGCTACAACCAGCCCTCTAGCTCCCCAGTCATTGCTCCAAATGCTCTGCTAGAGCTGGCAGCACAGGTGGCATGTCATTTCTTAGGCGACGTGTCTTTTTTATTACAGGTCTATCCCTGTCACACCTCAGGGAGCGTATCCTTTCGGCTGTAGCTCTTTCCCTGTAACTGTCACAGCTTCTAACAGTAGATAAGGCTGGTGGCAGTTGAAGGATGGAACTGAGCATGTGCGACCACCTCAAGGTACCGAGGTAGAAACAGAAGTAAGGAAAAAAACAAATAGCAGGTGGCACTTTACATATTCATTTTATCGAATAACTCAGTGGCTATACTAAATTTTTAAATGCATGGCTTACAAATGTATTCAGATTCAGGTGTTAGTTTGAAAAATGTAGAATATTCTTTGTGCTACAACCCCTTAAAATAAGGATCTCATTATAAAGGCAGAGATTTAGCAAACCCTCCCAAACTGGGCCTATACTACAGATATCTGGAAGATGAGTGGTAGGCCACATCCAGGGGACTGTAATACTGCTCAATACTGCAGCCATATATTTATTGCCAAAAAAGTGTTTGGAAAGTTTTGTGTAGGAAATGTCATATTCCTATGGAATGTAATCATGTTCTTAGAACTAAATATATGACTCCCTTACAGCCCTGTATTATAGCCATCTGAATGTTGTGATATGGTGCGAGTGTATAGTATAATAAATATAATTTATTAAATATAATCATATTTAAATTTGATCCGAGGAGTTTTCCCGTATGATTTGCCATAATAGTCAGGTAAAGGTCCATGTTCTGGTTAGAAAACAGTAGGTACCCTGACCAAAATGTCTCCTAATGAGGTGGCTGCCAACTATCACATCCAGGCAGTGAAAGAATCGAGGGTGGTCTTGCATGCCCAATCTCCTGATAGATGGTGTGTTTAAAGGTAGACTTTCATGCCATATCTTGTGGATATTTTCATACATGTTGAAGATTGGAACACCCAGTTAAATAGGAAATTGTATAAAATACATAGAATATTTATTTTACTAAATGTAATATAGATAGATAGATAGATAGATAGATAGATAGATAGATAGATAGATAATAGAATCACTTTAAATACAACATTTTGAGACCATGTACTTTGTACACTTATTTTACATCAATCATACTACAGGTGGCCCGGTTAGACATTAAGCTCCATGGAGGATCTTCAGGAAGCGCTATGTGATCATTCCGCTCCTATCTGTCAATGTAAATGATAAAGCTGATCTCTTCCAGTAGCAGAAATCTGCTGTGCATTCACCTTGTGAATCTTCACTGCAGTGTCAAACTCTTTTAGCTTTTAGACTTTTTTGTCTTTCTTAAAATTTCAGTCATGTTCCAGTAACCCATGCCAGACTATCAATCAAAGCGACACGGAGATGTAATTAAATGTTGTTACAGGAGTTCTTAGTTAATCCCTTAGGAGGAAATTAAAATGAGTATGGGCTTCAGTGTTACTTCCATCTGTTAGCTCCATGGTGTGTCTCTGCGATGTGCACTGCAGAGGATGGCTGTACGAGGAATGCATAGCCGTCCTGTGCTTAGTCATTTACTGTGGACTATTTTGTCAGACCTTGGAGAGGTTGTCATGTGACATTCACTGCTAGGAATACATGAACGCATACACAATTTACATACCAATAATCTGAACGCTGGATATTAGCTTCTACTGCAGTAAAATGTGGCTGCTTTAATAGGTTACGACCACACCGTGCAGGGGTCAAGATCTGCGCAGACAATTAGCTTGCAGCTGCCCTTCATTTAACTAATGAAGACTGCACTTCATTGTTAATGGCGCTCGGTAGTTTTCATTTGTTAAATGAAGGGCAGCTGCGGCCTGTGGGCCAATTGGCCATGACATGTGATTGTAACCATACTGGCACCAGTCGGCCAACCTCTCAGGTCGTTCTCAGTTGGTCAGACCAGGTATACATTTAATTTCCAATGACTTTTGTTGTAATCATTGAGATGTAATGTAATCATTCAGCATCTTAGAAACAGGTTGGTATTCTTGACCACCAACGTCCTCTCCCGGAAAGCTCAAACTGGACATAAAAATACAGCTACCAAAAGGTTGGACTGGAGATCTCAGTCTATAAGTGGGTTACGTCCGTTCATGCCCAACATAAGTACATGGATTATATAGCAATTAGACATGTCAAGGCAGTTATGTCAAGATGTAATATACACTCTATACACTATATATATATATATATATATATATATATATACTCTCTATATATACTCTATGTAGTTATTTTTGTTACATTTTTTTCTTAGAATAGTGATGAACTTTAGTGTTTCTTAGAGGGCATCATCACCTTATGAAAGCTGCTTATGTGTGGTATCTAAATTGAACACATATTTGTAAGGTTTTACCAAGAACACATGGACATTATCACTTATATTCACATTCAGGGAGATCTATCAGCACTTTCTGCGCCCGTCTCGTGGTGAGGTAGTGTACAAAAGCCACTTGTGACAATATTTTGTCTCAATGGCATCTAAAACGTCAGAAAATCAGGAGCAGGGAGATAACAAATCCCCATCATTGTTTATCAGATGGTATCTGTGTTGGGTGTCCATAAATCTAGAATTAGGCTGGTCCCATTGTAATCCAATATAAGAAGTAGACCTGAATCGCTGCAGTGTTACCTCCAAAGGGAACAGTCCAGGCTGCATTATATAAGACGACCTGAGTTGCCAACCAGAGCTTTTCATTTTTCTGTACAACTTGTCCCTAAATCACAGCCAGCCAGCATTTTTTATAAACTAATTAGAAAACCATGATGAATGATAAAGATTATAAGTAATATATATCTATAGCTCAATATACTGATAAGAACTCATTGCCAGCATTTACTGTGAGCTGTAAAATGATGAAAGTTACCATTAAATTTATCTATTCATGTACCTCCAGCCTCAAAAAAATCATGGACATATCAATTTTTTTTCTCTGACACAGTAAAAAAGTCTATTTTTACGGACTGTCCAGAAATTTCTGGACGGTTGGCAACCGTGAAGATGACCATTATTATTGTCAGAGTCTGGGCCCAGGATTCACAGGTCCTCTACTGGTCCAGTCTGATACTGCTTATGCGTTATATCTCACATGTATTGCTGAGAGCAAGTGCAAAAAGAAAAATGATGACATATTCATACTGTACAGAAAAATTATCCATACATGCTACCAAGTGCGGTTTTCCAGAAGGATCAACAAAATCTAAAAACATATTGGTGGTAAGGCAACTTAATGCTGCATTTTGAAAATATGTGCTGCCTTCTACATTTTAGTTTATACCATTGCTAAATCTTTTCTTTTGTTAAATATGAAGTTAACGGGGTATTTCAGGTCATCTGTATGCATTTTATGTACAGCGTATGGTGGTGCATTACATTAGACTTAATGCATGACAATGCTTGAGCTCATTGACCTCTAATTGTCCATTAGAGGATTTTAAAGAACTTTTGAACGGCTGCTTTACTATGAGTGTCTAAAAGAATGTCCTACTACAGCTCATTGCTTGTACAGATGTAACTCAGCTATGTAAAGTGCATCTCGCCATATTCACGGTACCATCAGTATATGTGCTCTCGCATCTCCATCCCATTGCTTCACGTGATATCCCACAGAATATGTGACCAGAAGACTTCTCTACTCATTTTCAGGGATAAATGACAATATAAAACCTCTTTCTATGGCTACTGTGTATACAATGATTCCCAGGTTAAGAGATTTTATTTTGGTACATGTATATAGTTTATTTCTGTATCTGTGCAATGAAACAAAAGCCATAATCTTTTCTTTATTATATTAGCAGGAATGAACTTGGTCCGAGCCCCCATGAACAGCCAATGCTATGCTTTAAATAGCATAAAAGCGGATCTATGTAATAATGGGTAATAGGCTTTAGTGTTGATTTCAGTCATCTCTGTTGGCATTATTTTGGCAGCAGTTAAATGCCTTCATTAAAGTGATTTGAGTGGAACACTTGCCATTTGAGTAATCAGTTGATTGTACCCTACGAGCTACAGTATGTTCAAAGTTATCCGCTATCAAAGATGAAGGCAACGGGGAATTTATTGATTAAATTAAAAGTAGTGTTTTGACAGAGCTCTGATCCGTCTGCATGAAAAGTTTCTGCTATAATCAGCTTGAAACTTGTGTTTTGTACCCAGAAATCTCCGACAAGATAAATGCTCATTAATATAGTAAATAAACAACCGGAATAATATGAATAATATAATATGGTGTGTAAATTAGTTATGCAAAAAAGGATAGGGTGCACACAATTCTTTGATATAAGATACCAACTGAACAGTAACACATATACCAATGTTTATTAACCAAGGACTCCTTTTATTCCTCTATCAGGCCAAGACAACATTTGCTATATGCATTAGGAGGCTGAACGATCTAGGCTTACAGAAACTAATTGTACTTAGTCCGACAAGGGAGAGTGGTTTCATGGTAAAGGAGGTTTAATGGGCCTAAAGTGCAACATTTTGGGGCACATTTATTAAGACTGGCGGTGGATCCGCCGGAGTCATGAAAAGGCACAGGCCTCTTCATAACTTTGGCGTATCCACTGCTGCTTCTAACTGTATGACTTCTAAATGTAGGACTGCTTCCTAGCTGTCTTACATTTAGACCATTTTCTACAACTAAAACAGGTGTAGAAAATGGTAAATCACTGCGAATGCCGCTGTCTTCTCAAATAGCTGATCGGCGGGAGTCCCGATCAGATACTGATGACCTATCCAGAAGATAGATCATCAGTGTTAAAGTCTCAGAAAACCCCTTTAAGTGTCTGTATGCAACAGCTTTAAAGTGACCATCCAGTTCAAGAAAAAAAAAATCAAATCCTAATAACTGGAGAATGAAGAGAGCACTTATCTTGTGATCTCCTTTACATATTTTCAGCTACAGATCCGCCAATTCCCTGGTTACTCTTCTGCCATCTGAGACGGCTGCACCATTTTGACTATTTGATGCATACTATGCATTTAGTTGCCCAAAACACTTCCTGCTGCTCTTGGGTTGGCCATCACTGTGCACTGGGCAATCCAAGGGCAGGGCTGGACACGCAGGAAGTTTCTTGGACTAACGATGCGCAGTGTACATCAGGTAGACTAAGAAGAAGTGTGGCCATCTTGGATGACAGAAGAGAAGCCCAAGAATCATCGGATCTGCAGATGGGAACATAATAAGGAGGTCATTATGTTTGAGAAGTGGCCTGACCATCTTGGATGACTGATGAGGAGTCTTGGAATTGGCAGATCTGCAGCTAAAGAGATGACAAGGAGGTCACCATCTAGATGTTCTGTTTGTTCCCTAGTTAATGTGAATTATTTTATTGGACCTTGTATTAACATTTATATTACTCAATTCCAGTGTTTCTCCGAGGTGTCTGAAGACTTCTCAACCAAGCATCAAAAGACAGATGTAGCAGAGGTGATTAGCTACTTACTGTACATGGTGGGTTTAATTGCAGATTCCCCATTGAAATACCACCATGATTTGTTTCAGCCTCAGCTCTGCTATATCCATCCGATTTTTTGCAAAACTAGTAATAGTTTTTGTGTTTATTGATACTAAGCAGCCTAGTGATGACAGAACTGTTCAACTGACTTGTTTATGAGTTATTGATGCCTCCATCTTTGTCAGAAATTACCCAAATAACAGATTTAAAAGAATTTTCTAATGTTTAAATGTAATATGTCCTTTATGGTTTTGAAAGCAGTTTTGGTTAGCGATGTCTATGGGATGTCTGAAAAATGATAAAATGTAATGGTATCTGCTTGTTGAAATGGTATTTATGTCACTTTTTCCAAACGTGTGTGAATAAAGCATCTTCTAGCTGTTCTATATACAAACTGTACTGCCAAAATCACTCTGCTCAATGTATTCTACATATTTGAACTAGACAATTGGAGTGAAACGTATTTGATGTTAAAAGAGTTTTTTTTTACTAAAAAAATAAAATAAAAGGTTGTTACTCCAGCCTACTACTATGGGTTCTAACTTTTACAGAAACCAGCAAGTGGGGTGAATGCTTTTGCATGAAATGGATTTTCTACGTACAGTATAAAGAATGTATTATTCATGGATTTCTTGACTTTCGTCTGAAATTTGGAAGTTATGGATTATCAATGCCTATAGTAATCGTGGGACCATGACCCCCTACACACAAGCAGATGCTAGGATTCCTAATAGCGCGAATCTTGTGTGTGATATAACAGAGCCTAGTTGTGCGTCAGATCAACTGAACTTAATAATCACTGTGCATTTTGTAATGAATTTCTTAGAAGACAACCAATGACAGTCGTATGGACTATACACCTTCTTGGACTGCTAACCATAAGTGATTGAAATCTGTTGCCAAGTCTGTTTGGGTGCAAAAAAATAAAAAGGCGAAAAATAAATCATTTTTTCCTGCATGCTGCCTGACGTATGTTGTGATTTGCAATCTACGATTTATAACGCCAGTAATGATAATATGGAAAGCAATTACTGATGTGTCATCATGGTCTGTGTGTCTATATTGTCTATATCAGAAGAGCTGTCTGTCATTTGTGTATATTGTGGCAAACCTTCTTACCCTGTATCGCTGTAATATGTTACCCTCCCTTTGCTTGGAATAGTCCTTGTGTAACATTGTCCATCACTTGACACCTTTCCTAACACTGAAATATAAATGTTTGTAAATTCTCCATTCATTTTGTCTCTTTGTATGTATCTCTGCTATGGTTTTTGTCAGTCTCCAAGACTTTAGTAATGTACTTTTCTTGGTTTAAACTTCTTCATTTCTATCACACAGTCTTTCTAGTTGCATAGTTACATCATTACTATAGTACTTTTAAGCTACTTTCACCGTAGCTTTTCTAAAAAACGCTTCTGTTTTGTCCTCATTCATTGTCAATGGGGACAAAATGTATTCCGTTCCGTTTGGTTGCGTTCTCATACCGGAGAGCAAACCGCTGCAATCTGCGGATGCGGAGCAAGACGGATCCGTCATGACCCCCAATGCAAGTCAATGGGGACCGATCCATTTTCTCTGACACTCTCTGACACAACAGAAAACGGATCCGTCCTCCATTGACTTTTTTGTGAAGTTCTTGGCTATGTTAAAAATAATACAACCGGATCCATTCATAACAGATGCAGAT
This sequence comes from Rhinella marina, assembly GCA_900303285.1. Classification (NCBI taxonomy): domain Eukaryota; kingdom Metazoa; phylum Chordata; class Amphibia; order Anura; family Bufonidae; genus Rhinella; species Rhinella marina. Next base: position 71,366 of record ONZH01018913.1, on the reverse strand, counting down.
GGTTGTATTATCAGTAACGGAAGCATTTTTCCTGAACCCTGCCGGATCCAGCAAAAACGCTAGTGTGAAAGTAGCCTTATATAATAAAGGTAATACAATCAGGCATCTTTATAAATTAGGACATAAAAGCAATAGTAACTAATCAAGTCAGCTCTTATTTTGTATCCTGCACCCTAGAAATGACAGCCTGAATCTGGTTGGTTGGGTAAGGGCCCTTGCATTGTACATGGGGCAATTTCAGGAGCTCCCATTGATGATATTGGCACTTGTTTTTACAATGCAAACTGAATGGGGGACAAATGATTGTTAGTACGATCATTCATTCTCTATTCAGTTTGCATATTGTTGCAGTGCATCCCGATTACACAAGGATTTGTGCTGCAACAAACAACTATTTTAGTGCAGCGTGAAAGATGCAGTCACCTGAAAAACAGCATTTGGTTGCATGTTTATATGACCATTTTCTATTTCTAATCATCTGAAGATGATCAAAAAAAGAGTCCCTACCTTTCTAAGTACTTTGCATTCCATAAGTAAGCCTTTGTCTAGAAATAATCAAAGGGAATCCATATTTTAATGGGAGCTTCCACGCTACTTGGAACAATGGTCAGGTTTTCTCCCTCCAGCACTGGCTATTGGACACTAAGACCTCTTGCAAACAACCTTTGTGTGACTTTTGGTCCCATATTGCAGGCCACGTAGTTCTGTGTTCATATAGTGCAGTATCTTATATAATCAGAGTTTTCTCATAGGACATATAAAAAAAATACTTCTTGGTAGTCTAGTTGATGGCATCTAAAGTAACATGCCATGATTTTTTTTTACGTGTAGTTTACATAAAATGATCCATTTATACCACTGTATTTTCAATGATGTATGCATGGCCTTGTTGAAATACCTTAACCCTGAATTCGGGTTTTGTGGCTTACGGATCTCAAATATAGTAATGTGCATGTCACCTTACTACTTACTTGTTACATCTGTACGATTGAAAGTATCAACCCAAGAGTGAAAATTAAAGAGAACCTTTAACTATGAAAATGAAACATAAGCTGCAGGCAGCATGTTATAGACCAGGAGAAGCTGAGCAGATTTATATATAGTTTTGTGGGAAAAGATTCAGTATACTTTGTAATTTATCCATTTACATTTATGCTTATTCTTGGCTTTGAAGTCCAGGAGGCGGTCCTATCAGTGATTGACAGCCTTCCCTCTATGACTGTGTATACAAATATAGCTGTCAATCCCAGAATGAGCAGGAATTTAAATGAATAAAATACAAGTTTTACTGAATCTTTTCTCACAAAACTATATATCAATCTGCTCAGCTCCTCCTGCTCTATAACCTGCTGTCTGGAGGTTCATTTGCATTTTCATGGTGACAGGTTCCCTTTAAGTAACTAAATTAGATATGGGTTGATGATGATAGATATCTATATATAATCACTTGAAAATTAAAGACATTTTGTAAAGTTTTTCTACTTTGTAACATATGATACAAAGATAAAGGTGATGCCACAAAACAAAGTAGAAAACAAAATATCAAATTGACTTTACAAAAAAACTTTACAAAAAAATGTAAAGGGTTTTTCCTCTGCAAGTGTAGAATCTGCGGAGTTTTTGGGTGCCAGTTAATTATAAATGAACAAAATAGTTACTGGATCTTTAAAAATTGGATTTATTAATGGTACAGGGAACTATATAGAAAAGGTTGACTAACTAAAGGGCAGGAACAAAGGTAACATAAGGGAAAGGAGTGCCTAACTATCTACCTATGTGCAGACTTATATACTAGCCATACATACACATACACATATCCCATACAGTGCCAATCCCTGGAACATCTCCGAGATACTGTCTCAGCCAATCAGCACAGCCCATTTATAGTTTGTAGACACAGTTATAGAGGTTAACATCTTCCTGTAGGTGGCATCTTGAGTCCAGAGCTGTCCTTCCTGTAAAGGTCAAACAGACCTGCAGAACAGATCACCGCAGGCTGTGGCTCCCTCCAGGTCTGGAAGCATCATAAATCACGTGTTCACAGCTGTGCTCCTCGGGGCCAATGCCTAGTATTGTTTCCCAGGCACGGTGATTCTTGATTTCCTTGATAAAACAGCAATGTCTATCTATTGTCTGTTGAGCAGATAGGACTTGTCCACAGTGATTGCTTTGTGGGAGAGTTGGGTATTTATGGCCCAATTCCACTCTGCTGTAAAGGCCACAAGTCAGGAGTCAATAAAATGTTGGGCTTCCTACAGCAGGGAACTATGACAAAGCTCCATTCAAGTCACTCCACAGTCTCTTTATATAGGATTACTGGGGTCCCAGAGGGCAGACCTTCTTTCATTAAAGTGATATGCCATCAGTTTCTTGGGTGGCAAGACCCATGTATATCCACAGTTTTTCCCATTCCTCCATAGGCTTTTTCCAGCTATGTCATGTTTGTATGGATTCTTGCGTGCAGATCCTATTTCAAATGCCCCACAGCACTTCCATGAGTTTAGATCTGTGCTTTGACTTATGCATTCAGGTACCATTTGAGTCCACATCCGGCTGTTCTTAAAAATTCAGATAGATCTCATATAATCCTAAAGTAGGTTTTATGGCGGGCTGCCCAGGCCCGGACTGCAGCCCCCAAAAAGTTATCATTGTCTTTAAGAAGTGCTGCTAATTATTTTCAATGAAATATCAACAACATTCTGGTATTTTTTTTCATCATACATACATGATATCACCTAAGTGATTTTTTGCAATATGAACAGCATAAAAAATGAACTCATAATCTTTGCATGTAAGGTTGAGTTCAGATGCCGCAGAACTGCTGTGAATCTGTGGTGCAGATTCCTCACTGGAAATCCATGTTAATTTGCTGTAAGTAGAATAGATGTGTCTGGGATTTCAAAAGGTTTATCAACATCTTTGTGGAAAAATAAGCATGCTTCAGAATTTCAAAACTGCACTGTTTGGGAGAAAAAGATCACATTCATTTGTACTGAACCATAACCTGTGCTCTATGAGAGGAGGGAGTAGAAATATGGCAATATGGTGACGGCATCTCTACAGTTTCTCTGCTGGCTTCGTTCAGAGAATAAAAGTTTTCACAAACAGTCTTTTATCTGCTGATGATGTCCAGGGACGGCACCAGGACAGTTGAACTGCCTGCAGCTGCCTCCTTTTTTTCTTTGTATATACTTCTTTTTGGATATAAATATTTGCTGGGTAAGAGTTCATAGAGCAATTTCTTATTATAAGTTTTAAAGGGGTTCATCAGGATTTTTATATTAATGCCATATCCTTAGGATAAGTCATCGATATCAGATCATAAGGGGTCCATATCCCTGCACCCCCACTGTTCAGCTGTTCAGTACTGCAGCACTTAAAGAGGATCCTTTCACCACTCCTGACATGGCTGCCTTAATAGCTTCATGCATTTCCCATGCAATAACAATTCTGGAACATCTATTCTTATGTCTGTATGTTGTGCCATTCCTTTATTATTTCTACTAGAAGTTATGAATGAATTGCTATTTGTCTTCAGTAAGGAAACAGAGGGGAGGTAACAAGTTGGGGGGGGTGTATCTGCACAGTCTGAACATGACAGCACTGATTGGCTAGAGTCAGACTGTGCAGGTACACACCCCCAACTGGTTATCTCCCCTCTGTTCCTTTACTGAAGGCAAATAGCAATTCATTCATAACTTCTAGTGCAAATAATAAAGGAATGGCACAACATAGAGACATAAGAATAGATCCTCCAGAATTATTATTACGTGGGGAATGCATGGAGCTATTAAAACAGGCATGTCAGGAGTGGTGAAAGGTCCTCTTTAAGCTACACAACATATTTAGAAACAAAATGGACAGAATGCCTCTTAGTCCAACTAATACACATTCAGTAGTTCACAACACAATCGTTCGCCCAACAGCTATCTCTGCCAACTCCCTCCTGACTCCCCCATATACATACACGTTTGGTTTAGCCATACACGTAATGTACATGGGAAAGTGGGTGTGGGTAGCTATGTTAAAGAGTTTCACTCCAGATTTATCAGAGACTTTTTTAAAAAGTCGCAGTCTCATTCCAGTAGGAGGGTTGAGAACTGGAGTAGAATTTCTAAACAAAAGTGGTAGGTTTAAGGATAAGAAGGATAAGACAAATTTATCAAACAACATGTGACATTTGATAAATGTGGAATGAAGAACACCAATGCAAACTCCAGCAAAACAGACTTCAAGTATTCCTCTTATGATAAATTCCCCCCTATGTTTTTGAATTGTGTTTGCATCTAAAAACACCTGATTTTTGCAACATATTTTGAAAGCTTTTTAGGAGTTTTTTAAGCATTTTTGTGGCGTTTTAGGTCGAATAGTGTGTTTGAGCACAACCCTTTTTAATGGTAAAAGCTATGGATGTATATTGCACAAAAACATCAGAAAAGGAAGGAACAAATGTTCTCCCAGGTGCCGCATCCACTTTCAACATCTCTTAGGTGGACCCCCACTAATCAGATATTGATGACCTATTCTAAGGGCCAGTTCACGCGACCATGTGAACAGGTCCGCACCTATTCCGCAAAATTTCGGAATAGGCGCGCGCCCGTTCACTTCTATGGCTGGCTCGCGATCTTGCTGAGCCGCGGCTCCGCAAGAAATTATAGAATATGTCCTCAAACAGCGGATAAGAATAGGCATTTTGAACATCTGAATGCGGCCTAAAGATAGTTCATCAATATTTAATTCCAGCAAAATCCCTTTAGCGGTCCCATGCCAACTTGAAATAACTGTTCTGAGGCTGACAGTACAGCAGATGAAATCACAACCCAGTGGTTTATTAACCATGCTGGGTACTTCCACTTCTTCAATTAAAGTTTTGCGACCCTGCAGCTAAGCTACAAGAAGGCCTATCCCAGTAAGCTACTCTACAGGTCCTGTCATCAGTGTTAAAGTGGGGGTTCCTCAAAACATATGGACACCTTTTTAATGCTTTGTCTGTATAGTGGACTAAAAACATGTTTTTAATTGGATTTTATTACACATTTTGCCCTGGTATTGCTTCTGTAACTTTAATGTATTACAACACATAGGAAGCTGCTCACTCCTATTCTCTGTCCATTCTGGATATATGGCTCTCTGATGTTGAGTTTCTAGATCCTCTTGTCTTCTCCTAACAATAATAAATCCTCTTGTCTTCAATAAACAATAATATAATTACTAATTGCATAAGTATTTTAGCCCATAATATGGTCGATGCCATAAAAATGACCCAAAGGTGCCAAAAGAGGAACTCATTTTTAGTGGCCACCATCTATACAGAATAAATTTATGTCCACTTTAAGGGGTTTTCCAGCCAAATTAAAAAATGTTTAGCAGGACTATGTTCAAAACAAGGAAAAACCTTCATTCATATTTCAACACACCCTCCATTCCAGCATCGTTGCTCCCGGTGGACCATGTCAGACTGGAACTACGGTAGGACCTGTTGTTCGTTTGGAGACTACTGCAACCACTTATGGGCCTCAGCATTCTTGTGTCCAAGAATGGCATGTCACTGCTGAGTCTTCCTTTTTGCATGTAAAAGACTGAATCAGCACACAAACAAGTAGATGAATGGAGAAAACTGTGCATGAGCGGTGTCCTCTCCATTAACGGTAGAGTCCTGTTCCAGGAATGCGTCCTGGAGGACCTGCACATATTGGAATTCAATAGCATATCCTATTGATATGCCATAAATGCGCAGATAGAACAACCCCTTTAACTCTATGATATCCAGATTATACAGCTTAGAGAGAACAGTGCCAAAGAAGATACTGTCCACACTATATAGATTTTTTAAATTCCCAGTCTAGGGAAGAAATGCCATTCACATCTATATTGTCTAAACATAGCCCAAGAAGCTTGGATAGTGCTTGTTGTTAACTCTTAAAGGGACTTTGTTTATTAAAACAGTGGCTATCAATGGGTATAATGTATTAAAGTGTAAAGCCAGAAAATAAAACATCTTACAGTGTTTGCCATGAAAAGACAAATTGATGCCCATTTGGTGTGTCATACTTGCTCCTATGTGGACTTATCTCTTCTTTTACTGCCATTCAATACATATAAAAATCTTGCATCATGAAGAGATCTCAATAATGGAAAACAGCGCAATTGTGAAATAGGCCTTAGAGCATCAGATGCTATAAAGATATTTTAAGAAGCATATCATTTTAAATTTTAACCACTGGCAGATCAGGTCATTTACCCCTCTCCTTGCCCAGGCTATTTTTTTTGTAATCTGACCTGTAACATAGTTAATAAGGCTGAAAAAAGACATCTGTCCATCCAGTGCAGCCTGTTATCCTGCAAGTTGATCCAGAGGAAGGCAAAACACCCTGTGAGGTAGAAGCCAATTTTCCCCACTTTAGGGGAAAAATTCCTTCCTGACTTCAATCAGGCAATCAGAATAACTCCCTGGTTCAGCGACCCCTCTCTAGTAACTATAACCTGTAATATTATTACACTCCAGAAATACATCCAGGCCCCTCTTGAACTCTTTTAGTGAACTTACCATCACCACATCCTCAGGCAGAGAGTTCCATAGTCTCACTGCTCTTACCGTAAAGAATCCATTTCTATGTTTGTATACAAACCTTCTTTCCTTCAGACGCAGAGGATGTCCCCTCGTCACAGTCCTGGGAATAAATAGATGATGGGAGAGATCTCTGTACTTATCCCTGATATATTTAAACATAGTTATTAGATCTCCCCTCAGTCGTCTTTTTTCTAAGGTGAATAACCCTAATTTTCATAATCTTTCTGGGTACTGTAGTCCACCCATTCCAGGTATTACTTTATTTGCCCTCCTCTGAACCCTCTCCAGCTCAGTTATGTCTGCCTTGTTCACAGGAGCCCAGAACTGTACATAGTACTCCATGTGTGGTCTGACTAGTGATTTGTAAAATGGCAGGACTACATTGTCATCACTGGCATCTATACCCTTTTTGATGCAACCCATTATCTTATTGGCCTTAGCAGCCGCTGTATGACACTGGTTTCTGCAGCTTAGTTTGATGTTCACTAAAATTTCCTAGGTAGTTTTCCATGTGAGTGTTATCCAGTGTTTTACAATTTAGCATGTACTAGTGACTTGCATTATTCCTTCCCATGTACATAACCTTACATTTGTCAGTGTTAAACCTCATCTACCACTTCTCTGCCCAAGCCTCCAGTCTGTCCAGATCCATCTGTAGCAGTGTACTGCCCTCTTCTGTGTTAATTACTTTACATAGTTTAGTGTCATCTGCAAAAAATGATATTTTACTGTGCAAGCCTTCTACAAGATCATTAATAAATATGTTGAAGAGAATAGGGCCCAATACTGACCCCTGTGGTACCCCACTAGTGACAGTGACCCAATCTGAGTATGTACCATTAATAACCATTAATAACCATCCTCTGTTTTCTATCACTGAGCCAGTTACTTACCCACATACAGACATTTTTGATGCAACCCATTTTCTTATCCAAGCATTCTCATTTTACATACTAACCTTTTATGTGGTACAGTATGAAATGCTTTGGAGAAGTCCAGATATACGACAACCATTGATTCGCCATGGTCAAGTCTAGAACTTACCTTCTCACAGAAACTGACATAACCGATCCCTCATGAAGCCATGCTGATATGGCGTTATTTGCTTATTTTCATTGAGGTACTCCAAGATAGCATCTCTTAGAAAACCTTCAAACAGTTTACCTACTACAGATGTTAAACTTACCGGTCTATCGTTTCCGTGCTCTGTTTATGGACCCTTTTTGTATATTGGCACCACATTTGCTATGCACCAATCCTGTGGAACACTCCCTATCAGTAGAGTCCTTAAATATAAAAAATAAGGTTCTGACTATGACATTACTTAATTCTCTTGGGATACATGGGTGTATGCCATCTGGTTCCGGCGATTTGTCTATTTTAATCTTTTTAAGATGCCACTTTACTTCTTCCTGGGTCAGACAGGGCACTTTTAATGGGGAATCCATTTATGTGGTAATAACTTTGGAATGATTTTACTTATCCAAGTGATTCTGAGAAAGTATTTTTGTGATGCATAATACTTCATGTTAGTGGTAAATTTGGGTCTATATGTTTTACCATTATTTATAAAACATATCCAAACTTTACAGAAAATTTGGAAAAATTAGCAATTTTCTAAATTTGAATTTCTCTGCTTTTAAGACATAGTCATACCTCACAAAATTATTACCATATTTTTCGCCCTATAAGACGCACTTTTTTCCCCCCAAAAGTAGGGGGGAAAATGTGGTGCGTCTTATAGGGCGAATACAAGTGAGCGCTTCCATAAGGAAGCGCTCACTTGTACGTAGGGACCCCCATCAGACCTCAGATCAGCCCACCCAGCCACTTAAAGACCATACTTACCTGTTCTGCGCTGCCGCTGCCCTCCGGTCCCACGCTCCGTGCTCCTCTCTCTGCCGGCACGCACTATGACGATGGGAAGAGAAAGGAACGCGGAGCGTGGGACCGGGGGGCAGCGGCAGCGCAGGACAGGTAAGTATGGTCTTTAAGTGGCTGGGTGGGCTGATCTGAGGTCTGATAGGGGCACAAGACGCTGATCTGAGGTGTGAAGGGGGCACAAGACGCTGATCTGAGGTGTGAAGGGGCACAAGACGCTAATCTGAGGTCTGATGGGGGCACAATATGCTAATATGAGGTCTGTTGGGGGCACAATATGCTAATCTGAGGTCTGTTGGGGGCACATTCTGCTGATCTGAGGTCTGATGGGGCACATACTGTTGCTCTGAGGTCTGATGGGGCACATACTGTTGCTCTGATGGGGGCACATTCTGCTGATCTGAGGTCTGATGGGGGCACATTCTGCTGATCTGAGGTCTGATGGGGGCACATTCTGCTGATCTGAGGTCTGGTGGGCGCACAGTGAGATGGTATGGGGGCACAGTGGGCTGATATGGGGCCATAGTGGGCTGATCTGAGGTCTGGTGGGGGGCTGACATGGAGGGCTGATGGAGTTCTGACATGGAGGGCTGATATGGGGGTCTGATGTGATGTCCTGAAATTTATGGGCAGTCTGATAAGAGGATCTGATGAAAAATATTTTTTTCTTATTTTCCTACACTAAAACCTAGTTGCGTCTTATGGGCCGGTGCGTCTTATAGGGCGAAAAATACGGTAATTAACATTTACAACATGTCAACTTCATGTTGGCATAATTTTGTTCAAAGTTTCTAAAACTGACTTTTTTAAGGACCAATTCAGTTCTGAAGTCACTTTGATGGGCTTACGTAATAGAAAGTTTTAGAAACTGCACCCCTCAAATTATTCAAAACTGATTTTAGAAACATTGTTAACCCTTTAGGTGTTCTACAGGAATTAAAGCAAAATGGAGGTAAGGTTTATAATTTAAATTTTTTTGCAGATCTATTTTATCTATTTTTTTCCGTAACACAGCAAGAGTTAGCAGCAAAACAAACCTCAATATTTGTTACCCTGACTCTGCAGTTTACAGAAACAACCTGCATGTGTTCGTAAACTGATGAATGGGCACACAGCAGGGCTCAGAAGGGAAGGAACACCATATGATTTTTGGAGAGCAGTTTTTCCTGGAATGGTTTTCAGGCACCATGCTACATTTGAAAAGACATAAGGCACCACACACTACAGTGGAAACTTATAAGCAGTGACCCCATTTTGGAAACTACATTCCTTAAGGAATTTATCGAGGGATGCAATTTATCGAGAAACATTTGGATGTGAAAATGAAAATTTTCATTTCTTGCAGGGAAATATTTTTTTTCGCCCCAGATTTGTCATTTTAATTTTACTTAAGAGTGTTGAATTAACTCTTTTGATGTCAGTTAACCCTTTGCAGCTGTCCTCTGCAAGCAGTGTTTTTTTGGCTGGCTGAATACCGGCACTAATGAAGGAAACAGGGCGCATCTCCACTGGGTCCCATCACTGTCTATAGGCTCCAGCGGGAAAAGTTAGTATCCGACTATGCTGGATACGATGAACTCCGGCAGGCTGTTCCTCTGCCAGAACAGCCTGCCAGAACATTTTAGCATTAGTGTAAAACTAGTCTAAGTAGGTGGATAAACAAAATACCCTTCATTGCACGTGACTTTGGGAGATATATGTACTGCATTATTGGAAATTTCATTTCTATGTACCTTTCTATAGATTGCTGTAGAGAGATTTATTACTCAGAGTTAATTAGAAAGTGACAATACTTTACGCTTGTTAATAAACTAATTAATTAAATGTTACCGTGCCTGGGCTCCTTACAATGTAGAATTAAGTGATAATACAATGGGGCAGATTTACTAATAGTATCACATTTTGCACTGTCTAAGGCTACTTTCACACTAGCGTTAGCACGGATCCGGCACCTAAAGGGTGCCGACGGATCCGTGCTAACGCTATACATGTGTGGAGCCGGAGCAGCGCTCCGGCCCCACACATGACACACATTAAAACAACACACAGACTACATACAAACAAACATACAGACATACATACAAACATACAGACATACATACATACTCACATACTCCCGGGACGCCGGCAGAACGTCTTCACGCGCCTCCTGCGCGCAGTGATGACGATTCCCCACAGCGCCCTCTGCTGGGCGCAGTGGGGAAACGTCATCGCAGCGTGCAGGAGGCGCGTGAAGACGTTCTGCCGGCGTCCCGGTAGTATGTGAGTATGTATGTATGTCTGTATGTTTGTATGTATGTCTGTATGTTTGTTTGTATGTAGTCTGTGTGTATGTATGCCGGATCCGGAATGCCCCCCCATTGGAAATCAATGGAGGACAGATCCGGATTACTGGTGTGTCCACACCAAACGGATCCGTCCCCATTGACTTCCATTGGGGGTCATTCCGGATCCGTCTTGGTGCGGATGCCTGGACCGGAGAGCAAACCGCAGCATGCTGCGGTTTGTTCTCCGGTCTGAAGACGGAACGGAATGCTTTCAGGAGCATTCCGTTGTCTTCAGTTCAGTTTTGTCCCCATTGACAATGAATGGGGACAAAACTGAAGCGTTTTTTTCCGGTATTGAGCCCCTTTGACGGAACTCAATACCGGAATTTAAAAACGCTAGTGTGAAAGTAGCCTAAGAGTAAAAATACTGTACATAAACCTTTGTTAAATCCTGCACCAGATTTATGCCATAATTCTGCCAGTGTGCAAACATTTTGTCTAAGTTTCAGAACTGCGGTATTTTTGCCACTAACTGAGGAGACAGCGGGGAAACAGATTACTCATACTGTCTAAGACTTGTTTCATACTGCCAACAGGAGTTCAATGGATCCAGCGTTGCCAGATGTTACTGTAATGCCCGCCAGCCCCATTGACTATAATGGGGTCCAGTGGAGATCCAGCTACAAACTGGCAAATATACCAGGATTTAGCTGGACAACAATTGCTGCGTGCATAGGCATGAGTAAGGGCCCGTATGGGTCAGAAATGCGCCAGAGGAGTGCATTATTTTTTTTTCAGTATTATACATACTATGAGTGCTGTTTTTAACTAACTATAATGTTAAGTTTTATTCAATTTGGAGTGTTGGACCGTTGTCTGCATGTTATATGTGGTGTTAGTTTGCGGTCATTGGTCTGGTGTTGATCAGGAACATCCTTCCAGATCCGTACTACAGTGTACACCCATGTGCTGCCGGAAGTACGCCTGGACCTAGTCACTATAATAGGGAGCGGCATAGATACAAATATGCCGAGAGGTAGCCGGACAAAAAACACAATGATTTTATAGTGAATGGGGCCGGGCGGACTGCCAGCAGCATATCAGTGTACACTGTAGTACGGATCCGGCAGGAAACTGGATTAACAGTATGGTCATCATATTTTTTAATTATAAAGCGGTATTATTTGTTAACTGTATGACTGTACTGTTTAGAGGTTTGTTATCCCATATAAGTAATTGTATTATTTTTTTTGGACACTGCTGAGGTTGCCGATTCCAGCTTTATTAAGCAGCTGATATAACCTGCATTTAGGAAAGAGGTACTTGAACAGTTCCACACAGTCTAGAATATGTAATTCAATTCAATTCAAAAAGCTCAGTCCACGGTTTTAAACTTAGTCCAAGATCACTCAGTCAATTATTACTTAGTCCATGTCAGGAAAAGCAGTTGATGGGTAAATTTGGGCTTCTCCCCACCCCTGCATCAAATGGTTTAAATAAAAAATCAAAAGTCCTTGCACTTTTGCCGGTCCAACTTTCCACTGGTACCATGGAAGTCCTTTGCCAAAGTAAAATAAACTTTATTAATTCCTGAACCTAATCTGTTTCCATGTTTCAAGTAATAATATTCAAGGCAATGTGCAATAACAATTTACATTGCAAGTTTGGCAGATGAGGGTAATGCCACTTCAGTGAGCACTGCTGCAGCCGGACACTTCCTCTGCCAGTCAGGAAAATGTCAGCTCCAGTAAGCAGGGGACCAGGAGAGCAGGGCAGGCCAGACAGATGCTGGTAGTGGGAGACTCAGTTATCAGGGGCACAGAGAGGGCAATCTGTCACAAAGACCGGGATCGTCGAATGGTGTGTTGCCTTCCTGAGTTTGGCACATCGCGGATCGGGTTGACAGACTACTGGGAGGGGCTGGAGAAGATCCAGCAGTCCTGGTCCATATCGGAACCAATGACAAAGTTAGAGGTAGGTGGAGCGTCCTTAAAAATGATTTTAGGGATTTAGGGCATAAGCTTAGGGCAAGGACCTCAAAGGTAGTGTTTTCCGAAATACTGCCTGTACCACGAGCCACACAAGAAAGGCAGGGGGAGATTAGGGAGGTAAACAAGTGGCTCAAGAACTGGTGTAGGAAGGAGGGATTTGGGTTCTTGGAGAACTGGGCCGACTTTTCTGTAGGCTACAGGCTCTACCGTAGGGATGGGCTGCAGCTCAATGGGGAAGGGGCAGCTGTTTTGGGGGAGAAGATGGCTAGAAGGCTGGAGGAGTGTTTAAACTAGGGACTGGGGGGGGGGTAACTACATTATAGTAGGGGAAGATAGTGCAGATAGAGACCTGGGGCAAGGTAATGGAACTGGGGGAGGAATGGAAGGAGGAACTAGAACAGTTCAGAAGGAAAGGTGTAGGGTAAAAAATATGCATAAGCCTCTTAACTACATGTACACTAATGCCAGAAGCCTAACTAATAAAACCGGTGAACTGGAATTAGTGATGTATGAGGGGGACTACGACATAGTGGGAATAACTGAGACATGGCTGGATGATAGCTATGACTGGGCAGTTAACGTACAGGGTTTCAGTCTGTTTAGAAAGGATCGCCGAAACCATAGAGAGGGAGGGGTCTGCCATTATGTAAAGTCCTGTCTAAAGCCCACACTCCGGGAAGATATAAGTGAGGGACATGAAGATGTGGAGTCACTGTGGGTAGAAATAAATGGAGCCAAAAACAATAATAAAATACTAATAGGAGTTTATTATAAACCACCCAATATACCAGAGTCCACAGAAAATCTACTTCTAAACGAAATAGACGAGGCGGCAAATCATAATGAGGTCGTTATTATGGGGGACTTCAACTACCCAGATATAGACTGGGAAAATGAAACCTGTATATCTCATAAAGGAAACAGGTTCTTGACAATAACCAAAGACAATTACCTTTCCCAACTGGTTCAGGACCCGACTAGAGGGACGACCATACTGGACTTAGTATTAACCAATAGACCTGACAGAACAACAGATGTGCAGGTTGGGGGACACCTGGGAAATAGTGACCATAAAATAATAACCTTCCAGTTGTCATTCAAAAGAGCGTTTCTTCAGGGAGGAACAAAAATACCAAACTTCAGAAAAGCTAAATTTAGCCAACTAAGAGAGGCCATAGGCCTAACTAACTGGCACAAAGTCCTCAATAATAAAAATACAGCCACAAAATGGGATATTTTTAAAAGCATCCTAATATCTAATTGTGAGAGGTGCATACCTTATGGGAATAAAAGGTTAAGAAACAAGAAAAAACCAATGTGGATAAATAGAACTGTAAAGAAAGCAATAAATGACAAAAAGAAAGCATTTAAATCACTAAATCAGAAGGGGAGCGAGGAAGCATTGAAAAACTACAAGGAAAAAAATAGAATACAGTATGTAAAAGACATATAAAAGCAGCCAAACTAGAGACCGAGAGATTAATCGCCAAATAGAGTAAAACTAACCCTAAAATGTTCTTTAGTTATATAAATGGTAAAAAGTATAAACCTGAAAGCGTCGGCCCCTTACATAGTAATAAACTGTCAGATGAAATGCAGAATATAAAAGTAAATTCCCCTTTAAAAGTGCCCTGTTTGGCCCAGGAAGAAGTACAGCGACGTCTTAAAAAGATTAAAATACACAAATCGCCAGGACCGGATGGCATTCACCCCCATATCCTAAGAGAATTAAGTAATGTCATCGCCAGACCCTTATTTCTGATATTTAAGGACTCTATACTGACAGGGAGTGTTCCACAGGATTGGCGCATAGCAAATGTGGTGCCAATATTCAAAAAGGGTCCAAAAACAGAGCCCGGTAAGTTTACCATCTGTCATGGGTAAACTGTTTGAAGGTTTTCTAAGAGATGCTATCTTGGAGTACCTCAATGAAAATAAGCAAATAACTCCATATTAGCATGGCTTCATGAGGGATCAGTCATGTCAAACCAATTTAATCAGTTTCTATGAGGAGGTAAGTTCTAGACTTGACCGTGGCAAATCAATGGATGTCATATATCTGGACTTCTCCAAAGCATTTGACACGGTACCACATAAAAGGTTAGTATATAAAATGAGAATGCTTGGACTGGGAGAAAATGTCTGTATGTGGGTAAGTAACTGGCTCAGTGATAGAAAACAAAGGGTGGTTATTAACGGTACATACTCAGATTTGGTCACTGTCACTAGTGGGGTACCACAGGGGTCAGTATTGGGCCCTATTCTCTTCAATATATTTATTAATGATCTTGTAGAAGGCTTGCACAGTAAAATATCAATTTTTGCAGATGACACTAAACTGTGTAAAGTAACACAGAAGAGGACAGTACATTGCTACAGATGGATCTGGATAGACTGGAGGCTTGGGCAGAGAAGTGGCAGATGAGGTTTAACACTGACAAATGTAAGGTTATGGGAAGGAATAATACAAGTCACCAGTACATACTGAATAGTAAAACATTGGGTAACTCTGACATGATAAAGGACCTAGGAATTTTAGTGAACAGCAAACTAAGCTGTAGAAACCAGTGTCAGACAGCTGCTGCCAAGGACAATAAGATAATGGGTTGCATCCAAAGAGGCATAGATACCCATGATGAGAACATAGTCCTGCCACTTTACAAATCACTGGTCAGACCACACATGGAGTACTGTGTACAGTTCTGGGCTCCTGTGAACAAGGCAGACATAGCAGAGCTGGAGAGGGTTCAGAGAAGGGCAACTAAAGTAATAACTGGAAAGGGTGGACTACAGTACCCAGAAAGATTATCAAAATTAGGTTTATTAACTTTAGAAAAAAGACAACTGAGGGGAGATCTAATAACTATGTATAAATATATCAGGGGTCAGTACAGAGATCTCTCCCATGATCTATTTATCCCCTGGACTGTTACTGTGACGAGGGGACATCCTCTGCGCCTGGAGGAAAGAAGGTTTGTACACAAACATAGAAGAGGATTCTTTACGGTAAGAGCAGTGAGACTATGGAACTCTCTGCCTGAGGAGGTGGTGATGGTAAGTTCACTAAAAGAGTTCAAGAGGGGCCTGGATGTATTTCTGGAGGGTAATAATATTACAGGTTATAGTTACTAGAGATCAACGGGGTCGTTGATCCAGGGAGTTATTCTGATTGCCTGTTTGGAGTCGGGAAGGAATTTTTCCCCTAGAGTGGGGAAAATTGGCTTCTACCTCACAGGGTTTTTTTGCCTTTCTCTGGATCAACTTGTAGTAAAACAGGCCGAACTGGATGGACAGATGTCTTTTTTCGGCCTTCTAAACTATGTTACTATGATATATATATATTACAATAGTGATCCCAATTGAACCTTTTTCAACATATTAGCAGTGGATAACATTGTAGTATATATCACAGCACCATTACAAACTTATCAGAACCCCCTGAACATCACAGGAGCTCTTTCTACACAGTCTTACAGATTTTCACTAGAATCTGCTCAGTTCTACAACTTCCAAAAGAACCTTGCTAGATTCTACCAAGCCTACTACATCCCCACTCACAGCTCGTAGCAGATTTGCACAACAGTGCAACCACTGATCAAATGCCCACAAATTATTGAAATCCTGTGAATGCCCTGTCCCATTTGGAGTGGTGGGTCCAAACTGTGTAAAACCCTAGTAACAATAAGCATATTCATAATTCAAATCCCACTTCTGACAACAAGGGGGTCATTTATTGAACAGAAATTTGCCTAAATTAGGCGTATATCTGGCGCAAATTGCAGCGCAAATCTGGGACTTCTCCCCACTGACGTCAGGTCTAAAAAAATTAGCAGGAAAAGGGATGGGACAGGAGGCTTGTCTCATTTGCCATTTTCTACACCTCTTTTAGGCATAGAAAATGGTCTAAATGTAAGACAGCTAGGAAACTGCCTTACATTTTGAAGCAGCGAGGGAACTGCGAAAGTTATAAAGAAGCCTGCACCTCTTTGTAACTCCAGTGGATCCACTCCCACTGAAGTCTAAAACGCTGGTCTTAATAAATGTGCCCCCAAGTGTTTAATGTGAATTCAAAACATTTGAGAATTAATAAGCTAACACAGGCTAATTGAATAAATATTTTTTTACTAAGTGTGTTTAAATATAAGACCACACGGACAAATAACATACAGAATAATAAAAAGTAAAGAAACATCACTAGCATAAATATGCAATATGAGGTAAGGTTCCGACGACCATGCTATAAAACATGGCTGTCTACCACGTTATGGATGGAGAGTGTCTATTAACAGCAATTTTCAATTCTCGCCACAGATTCTCGATGGGATTTAGGTCTGGACTTTGACTGGGCCATTCTAACTCATGAATATGCTTTGATCCAAACCATTCCATTGAGAGGAGGAGCACGCACACCTATATGTACCACCTTAATCAAGGTAGAGTGAGTTCTTTGTCCATATGTTGTTTGCATCTATAGTTATAGTGCACTTTTTTCTGTGAATTTCTAAATGTAGCCTTGCACATCCGCACATTTTACTATCATATCGTGCAAGATGTGTCTTGAAGGAGTGGCACCTTCAGGTGTGAATGCGCTCCTGTTATCAGGGGAGTAGCATTCATGTGCACTTTTGCCCCACCTATCTAAGAGGCGACCTTGATTAAGGTGGTACATATAGGTGTGCGTGCTCCTCCTCTCATTGGTTGCTAATGCACACAGAGGTAACTAGGAGCAGCACACTATATGTGCAGGGTCTGCTCTCCTAAACATAGATGCACAACCGCATAGGTAGGTTTAGCGTAGGACCTGCCTGAACTGAGACCACCGTGCTGCTGGGTAGGTGGGCACAGATGTATTTTGATCAAAATATATTGGCTAAGAGCCTCAGATTTTATTATTAGAGTGAGGGCTTAGTCCATATGTTATGTTTGCATCTATTGTTATAGTGCATTATTTTCTGTGACTTTATAAATGTAGCCTTGTACATCCGCACATTTTACTATCATATCGTGCAGGATGTTTTTGTATCTTTTTTTCTGTGACTTTTTTTGATATGTCTTGAAGAAGTGGTACCTTCAGGTGTGAATGCGCTTCTATCCCATGAGTAGCATTCATGTGCATTTTTGCCCCTCCTATCTAACAGGCCACCTTGTTTAAGGTGGTATATATAGGTGTGTGTGCTCCTCCTCTCATTGGTTGCTGATGCACACAGAGGTAACTAGGAGCAGCACACTATACTGTATGTGCAGGGTCCGCACACATAAACATAGATGCACAATCGCATAGCTAGGTTTAGCATAGGACCTGCCTGAACTGAGACCACCATGGCGCTGGGTAGGTGGGCACAGATGTGTTTTGATCAAAATGTATTGACTGAATACAGATGCACACCACAATTTTCAGATTTTTTTAATTAAAATTGTGAAAACCAAGTATCATTTTCTTTTCACTTCACACATATTTGCTACTTTGTGTTGGTGCATCAAATAAAATCCCGGTAAAACATTTAAGTTTGTGTGTGTAATGTGAAAAAATGTATAAAGTTCAAGGGTTATGAATACTTTTTGAATGCACTATATATAGATAGATGAGAGACTACATAGAATACATTCAGAAAGTCTTTAGACCATTTCACTATTTTCAGATCTTGTTATGATGCGGCCTTGTGCTAAAATAAATAAAATTCGAGTTTTACCCATCATTCTGCACAACACCCTATAATGACAAATGTTAGACATTTTTGCTAATATATTGCATTGAAGTATTCAGACCTTGTACTCAGAAGCATCATTGGCAGCGGTTACATCTTCCAGTCTTCTTGGGTATGATGCCATAAGGTTTGGACACTTGGATTTGGGGATTTTATGCTGCGCCTCTATGCAGATCCTCTCAAGCTCTGTCAGGTTGGATGGGGACCATTGGTGGACAGCCATTTTCAGTTCTCTAGAACTGTTCATTGGGTTCAAGTCAGGGCTCTAGCTGGGCCACTCAAGGACTTTCACAGAGTTGTCCCTAAGCCGCTCCTGTTTTGTCTTGGCTGTGTGCTTAAGGTCATTGTCTTTTGAAAGGTTGAACCTTAAAGTGCACTCTGGATCATGTTTTCATTAAGAATATGAATCAGTCTGTAATTTGCTCTATTCAGCTTTCCTTCAACCCTGACCAGTCTCCCTGTCCCAGACACTGAAAAACACCCCCACAGTATGATGCTGCTATCATATATGGCCAAAAAGCTCAGTTTTGGTTTCAGAAGACGAGAAAATCTTGTTTCTGACAGTCCTTTAGGCTCCTTTTTGCAAACTTTCATGTGTCTTTTACTCAGCTGAGGCTTTTTTTCTGGCCATTCTGCCATAAAGCCCACATTGGTATAGTGCTACAGTGATGGTTGACCTTCTGAAAGTTTCTTGCTAAAGCACACAGGATCTTTGAAGCTCATCCAGTGTGACCATTGGGTTTGTGGTCACTTCTCTTACCAAGGCCCAAAATGTTCCAAACTTCTTCTATTTAAGAGTTATTGAGGCCACTGTGCTCAACACAATTCTGTATCTGAACTCTACAGGTAGTTTTTTCCTCCTCATGGCTTGGTTTTTGCTATGATATGCATTTTCAGCTGGGAGATCTTATATAGACAGGGCTGTGTCTTTCTAATTCATGTCTAATCAACTGAATTTACCACAGTTGGACTCCAATTGAGGTGTAGAAACATCTCAAAGATGATAAATAAAAATTGGAAGCCCTCAGGGTCAAATTTAATTCAATTGTACTTTCACTTTGTCATAATGGAGTATTAACTGTAAGATTGATGGACGAAAGGTTTTTTTTTTGTTGTTTTGTTTTTTTTAGCACAAGTCAGCAACATAACAAAATGTGAAAAAAGTGAAAGGGTCTGAGGATTTTCCGAACACATTGGATATAGATAATAAAGAGAGAGAGAGAGATATGAAAAAATAACTCCACGGCACTCCAACGTAGTGAATTAAAGGTGTTTATTCACCTGATTGCGACATTTCAGTCCACTCAATGGGACTTTTCTCAAGCAGTGTCAGTGTCACTGACACTGTTTGAGAAAAGTCCCATTGAGTGGACTGAAACGTCGCAATCAGGTGAATAAACACCTTTAATTCACTACGTTGGAGTGCCGTGGAGTTATTTTTTCATATTTTCTGGACTTTGGACCGTGTCCACAGCCACTGGCACCAAGTGTATACATTTTTGACGGACTGTGCGGCCCACACCTTGCTACTGTTGTAGATAGATAGATAGATGCAGACTTTACATATTCATAGTCTCCGAACCTGGTGAGAGTATTATGAAGGCAGAAATTGAAAGAAGTTGTATGTGCTTAGTTTGGAAACTACTTTGCATAGTATACATAGTCCCCGCGGGGAATATTATTCATCCTTACCTCTTACAATTGCAGTTTTATATGCCTGTAGATATACTCTTTGCTCTCTGTGTGTTTCACAACAGTCACTTACATTTAATCATACTGCCATCACAGTCTCTTGAGTGTAATCCAAAGTAATTTGCATAGCTATTGCTTTGTCAACAGTGCAAAATTATCTCAAAAGTTCACGTCGATCTCTTTTGAGTGACAGAACCTTTTTAAAGCATAATAATTAAGTCCCCAAACTAATTATGCTAGCTTTTTTATTCATCTTTTAGGAAGATTTATTAAACTGTCTAAAAGAAAAAAACAGTATTTGTTGCCCAAAGCCTCCAATCACAGATCAGCTTTACTTTTTTAAGTGCTCTTACCTGTCCGGGCTCCAAAGGTGAGATTACAAGCTTCGATGTGGCTGCGCTGGGAGAGACACACTGTTAAGCCACACCCTCTGGTGACATGAGAGAGCGTCATTACCAAAAGGATGTACTGTGCTGGAGGAGACTAGCAGTTGGCTGATTGCTTAGCTGCTCTACTGCTGTGTTCTGACTAATGGAGTGCCGAGTCATGGACCTATCAGGTTCTGATCCAGAGACTCGGCACTCTATTTAAACCCCTTCCTGGCCTTATACCAGTGCCAGTGATAGTCATTGACTCCTTAACTTTGCTCTTGGTTCCGGTTCTGTGTGCATTTGGATTTCTTTTGTTATTGACCTCGGCATGCCTTTGACCACTCGCTGTCTCGTGTTTTGGTATTATGTTTTTCGTCTGGTTCTGACTTCGGCTTAGCTATTTGACTGTATTGGTATTTGGTACTGTATTGTCCGCTCGGTCCCGACCCACTTCTGTACAACTCAGTTTCTGTGTTCTGTCTGTGTGTATGTCTTGCACTTTAGCAGAGTAGGGAACGGGTGGGGTTCCAGTTAGGGCTCACTGTCTGTGTATTCCTGCCTACTGTGGTTAAAGCTCTTGAAAAATTAAAGCTGCTCTGTGATTGATTGCCCTGGCAACAAAGACTGTATACGTCCAGATGGTCAGCATGTATCTTTGTATGGACATTTGAAAACATCCTTTCAAAAAGACTGCAGCTGCACACTAATCGTGAAGCTGTGGGAGTGAGTAGCCCACTGTCAGTGACATCGATGCTCTCCACAGAGCAGGCATCTCTGTGTAACTAACACTCAAGAATGCTGTGTATAGACATCAGGTAGAGGTAATACCACTTCCTGCTCCGGTCCCAGCGGTCATGTGATTGCCCGGGCTGGGAATCTGCATGCGCGGCTGGGTCTTAGCAGATCCAGATCAGTTGTGCAGTGACATTGTACAGAATACTGGGGGCAGTATTCCTCTATAACTGGGGCTAATATGTCATACCCAGTTACAGGAGAAATCCGCAATAAAGTAAAAAAATATGTAATTATAAATATGCCCCAAAGGCCTTGTATGACCTCATGAGGCACAATGTGTAAAATAAACAAAAATAAAATGCCACCACATCGCAGCTTCTAGCCCTCCCCACCCCCACCCCCTTCAGCAACCATAATGCTTACATTTCAAACAAATGTTATAGAAAGAGGACATAATGAGAAAAATACTTTAGTTGTATGTTGTGCAACAAAAATAAAAAATGAGGAAAACAGACTCTTTTCATATTTTTTCTTTTTTATTCGAAAACTGTACTAAAGTAAAAATGACATATTGGCCCACATATCACCGAGAAAAGCGCTAAATTATTTACACAAACAAACAGAAAAAAATGAAATTCATTTTAAAGCCACGTACTAAAAAAAATGTGAAATGCCCCTTGTCAGGTCAGGAGGAAGGGGGGGAGCCTGGTTTTAAACTGGTTAATAAAACAGGTCCATGTAGCAGAGTTGCTCACATGTCACACCTATAGCTAAGAGCTGCGCATGTCAACTGGAGTGTCACAGCCACACTGCTGCTAAAGGCCAGCAGAGGGTGGACACGTATAATTTTAGTGTTGAGTTGCCTAATCAATGTTAGTGGCCAAGGAAGCCAATGAGTTACAGCCTAATGAAGAATATGAAAACTTTGTGTAAGGATGAGTTCAAACTGAATTATTTGGAGTAGGTTTTGAGGCAGAGTTTCCTACAGTGAAAGCCAGAAGTGGATCCAGGAACAAGATATACTAATACTTTTTTTTTATATTTACTATTCCTTTCAAATCCACTTTGCCTTTTGATGAAAACCTGCCTCTAAACCTCCTCTAAAAACTCAGTGTGAACCTAACCTAAATGTGCTTGGCCAGATTCAGACACAGGATAATTAACAAATTCTGTATTCTCCCTGGGACTAGTGCTAGCATGTTATATGTCACATATAATGGCCTTTCTACTTATGTCATGTGTCTTACTACTGATAGGTCCTTTACCAGGACTGCCGGCTGTAGGTTGTCTTCTGCATTGACGCTTTTGAGTTTGTCATGGAGTACAACAGGCAATACGCCGTAATGACAGGCAATGGTAATCACAGCCAGTCGGCACTCCAGCGTCCCAGTTGCAACCAACGTCCCAATATATAGGCCCTGAATTATCACAACTTGACTCCAGAATTCTGGCTTTGAAAAGCTGCAAAATAAGGCTTTTACGACTTTTTGCACTAGCTTGTTCAAAAATTTGGCGTTCTTACACCACTCTCTCCAGTTTTAAAATATGGGTGGAAAAAGGGTTTGGTTAGCTGTGTTAATGAGTTTCACTCCAGGTTTATCACTGAGACTTTAAAAAAAAAAAAATAAATTGCCAAAAAATGTTGCAATCTCACTCCTGCAGGAGGATGGAGTAGGAAATCTGGAGTAGCGTTTCTAGCCAAAAGTGTCAGGTTTAAGGATAAGAATAAGAATTCCCCCATGATAAACTAAGTTTGCAAAAAAGAAGTGAGAGCTGGTCTTTCCTGAACTCGAATGAAAGGCAATGTGATTCTATAGAAGAAAATGTTCTCATTATGTCCCAGCAGGTGGAGCTGTATACCTGATAATGTAACGGGGTATACTGCTGAATAAAATACAGGCTCTTGTGTATGCCTTGTGTATACCTGATTTATTTGATGTGTGAATTGTCAGCAGGGATGGACTGGATAGACCATACAGGGAAACTTCCCAGTGGGCTAATGTCCAGGGGGCCGCCTGAACTCTCCTCATGGCCGCCACCCATGGTAGGTAATGATCTGACACTCCCCTCCTGACTCCTGAATTCAACTGTATTGCCATCATACGGATAGAATGTGGCAGCTGGCGCTGGCCACCATAGAGGTGCAGTTTTGGGGGAGGTATTTTGTGATTGTGATTCGTGATTTGTGATTCACTGTGGTATTAGGCTCTGCTGGGCTGGTATAATGTTCCGCAATATGTTATTGCTGACCTCGCCTGGTGTTCACTCTGCCGTCTGTCATTATAAATAGGGCTACTTTTAGTCTTTTTTTAGGGCCAATTTAATTTTCCAGTGTGTCCCTGGTTGTCAGCAATTCTTCCCCTCAGATATGGTTATCCTAATGAATACTACATTTCCCATCATGCCTGGCTTTGCAGAGATAGAGGGGGAGGAGTGTCACCATAATGCGCTGATCCGTGCCCTCTGAGGGCATCCATGAGAGATTAGTGACACAGCTGTTATCATCTCATACTGCAGAGTCTCCATGTTCTCCTATGTGATGCAGCTTGAGCCTGCCTGTCTTCTTTGCCCTATCATTTCTCTCCTGTCAGCTCTTACATGCAGAAGGTATGGAGAACAGTGTGAAGCTACAGGAAGTGCAGTGTGAGTCAGGAGGTTTATATAACTACAACAGAACTACATATATCTGCACTCCTGGTCCTTTTTATAGGGGAGTCATTATGTGGCATATTTATTAAGACCAGCGTTTTAGATTAGGGTCTTAAAGGGTTTCTGTCATCAGAATTTAGCCTACAAAACCGAGTGTCATTTGCAAATCGCAAATGACACCTGATGACAGAAAGCCTTCTTTTATAGAAAACTGTATGGTAGTTTTTGTTAAAATAGCGTTTTTATAATATGCTAATTAGGCCCCCTAGGTGCAGTAGGCGTGAACCCTGCACCTAGGAGCAGCCGTAATAACGCCCCTTACCCCTCCTCCCTTGCGTTGATTGACAGGGCCGGGCAGCCATCTCTTTCGTCTCCCGGCCCTGTACGATCGCGAACTCCCGCGCCTGCGCATTGCGATAAGCAATCCGTGCATGCGCATTGATGAAGCCGGGACCCGGGCGGCCGCCGGCTCTCAACGCGCGTGCGCAGATTGCACTCGGTTTTGTAGGCTAAATTCTGATGACAGAAACCCTTTAATAAAGCTCTAAACTGGCAGTGGATCCTAAGCCAGTTCTCAGACAGCCTCCTTGCTGTCTTGCATTTAGATCTTTTTCTATGCCGGTCCATCCCCTTCCCCACCCACGCCATGACCACTTTTTTAGACCTGGAGTGAGCGGGGAGAAGTCGCAGATAGCGGAGCAACAGCCCACCTAAATAGGGCTCAATATAATTCACAACCGGTGTATGGTCCAGCAAAATGTACAACCCCAAAAGATGTAATAAGCGCCAAAACACCATCAGTCCATAAAACAGTATAAATTTTATTATCACAATAAGTATATATATAAAATCAGTATTGAGAGTAATCAAGAAAGCAGTGGTTAACATATACAGAAAATAGAAGATACACTAGTCACGGCTATCACAGATGAACAAAAGACACACCAAAATATATATGTAATATGCTTGATAGTGGAAATACCTTCAAACTCTCACATATATAAAGTGCATAGTAACAAAATAATAAAAAAGCGAGAAAAAGGCCACAATGTCAAATTATAACCAAGCATGGAATAAGAACACTACCTAAAGCATAAGGATGGCAGTAGGACCAAACAACAGAAAATATAGAATCAATACCGACCAGTGTAGCTTCACCCCAACGCACGTTTCACCAGATGGCTTCCTCAGCGGATAGCGGAGCAACTAGTTGCTGCACCACAATCTGCACCTGAAATATGTACAATTTAGGCGTACTGTATTTTAGATTGACATATGACCCCCTATATATTTAACAGAATGCAGACAAATACAGAGGAACATGGAGGGTGGAGAGAGGAGGGGCATTTACATGCAGCGATCTCCTCCACAGTATAAGAAGCAATCGTTCATCCTCATACTGCTGCGTTATTTCTGGTTACCAGATCGCTGTTTAGATGGCACAATCTCCTTCCCAGAAATGATAATTTAGGTGCTTGCAGGAATTACAGTTTCACCCGATGAACAAGTGTTTTGCTCATTCATCAGATGATCAGCTACACCTTTAGACGGGCAGATTGTCAGGAACTGGCGTCCGTAGGAACAAGCATCACTGATAATCTGCCCGGTAATCTGGCCATGTAAACCTGCTATAACAAATAACTCTACTAGAATACTGGTGGTGAGTTAGTAATATATGTAAAATTTAAAAAATTCTGGGAAGCAATGATTAGGAGAAATAAAATGTCTGCTGTCCTATTAGTATTTATGTATTATTTATTTTATGCACTTATATAGCACTGACATATTCCGCAGCGCTTTATAGATATTAGCATTAAGCTGTCCCCAGTGGGGCTCACAATCTAAATTCCCTATCAGTATGTCTTTGGAGTGTGGGAGGAAATTGAAATACCCTGAGGAAACCCACACAAACACTGGGAGAACATACAAACTCCATGCAGATGTTGCCCTTGGTCAGATTTGAACCCAGGACCCCAGTTTTGCAAGGCACCGGTGCTTCTCAACACTGAGTTAAAGAGCTGCCTCATCCTCCTCTCTACTCTGCTTGTCAGAGATTATGATCCTGAATACAGCTGATAAGATCTTCATCTGAATCTTTGTGGGAATGGAGTTCATAAGAAGACGTGAAGTACAGAGAGGATGGACAGGACAGACTGTGGTAATGTGGGGCTATGGTAAAGGAGACTGCATACAAGTGCTGCTGCTCATCAGCCACATCCTCTGTACTTCATGTCTCCTCATGAACTCCGATCCTACAGAGATTCAGCTGAAGATCTTATCATCTGCATTCAGGATCATAATCCCTGACAAGTAGGAGAGGAGGATGATGCAGCTCTTTATCTCAGCTTTAGCTTATTTATTTTCCAGTTTCAAACCTTTTTGGACATTGGGAGCTCTTTGTCACTCCATGCACTGAGCTGACACAATGCCAACAGGCGGCTTAGTGTCCCAGTGACAGCTTGGCAAAGGGCTCCCAATTATTGTACTGAAACATTTGAGGCTGTCATGTACTAGAAATCCTTTGTTTGCACTCAGCATAAAGATTTGTCACAGTCAGAGCTGTTCTTGGTCGAGGACCACATGCTCGATGTCATTCTGTGTCCCTCCCAATCATCTGGACAAAAAAATGCCTGTGCATAGCTGCTTACATCCTGGAGTGAGATTGCAACTTTTTTGCTACTGTTTTAAAAAAGTCGCAATGATAAATCTGGAGTGAAATTCATTTACATAGCTAATTACACCCACCTTTCCACCCACATTACAAAACTGGAGTGAGTGGTGGGAAAATGCAAAAAGTCGCAAAATCTTGCAGAAGCAAGTGCAAAAAAGTCCCAAAATTTTGTGCAGTTGGTTACATTTTGCGCAACAAGTGCAATAAGTCGCAAAGCCCTATTTTTGTGACTTTTTGATGCCAGAATTCTGGAATAAAGGTATGATAAATCAGGACCTATGGCAAAGAGAAGTGGAGTGCTGCACAGCTCAGCAGCAGGAATGGGCAAGTACTAATGGTGCACCATGTAGTCATCTCTGGGTCTCTTGACCCCTGTTTGGCACTCCAGAAAGGAATATATGAATTAGAGGAGTGGTTGTCTATGCATGCTGCTCTCTTCATCGTAGTTTTTGAACATTGTGAAATGCTAGGCTGTTAGATGCCCATGATGAGAACATAGTCCTACCACTTTACAAATCACTAGTCAGACCGCACATCGAGTACTGTGTACAGTTCTGGGCTCCTGTGAACAAGGCAGACATAGCAGAGCTGGAGAGGGTTCAGAGGAGGGCAACTAAAGTAATAACTGGAATGGGTGGTCTACGGTACCCAGAAAGATTATCAAAATTAGGGTTATTCAGTTTAGAAAAAAAGATGACTGATGGGAGATCTAATACAGTGCGGAAAAAAAGTATTTAGTCAGCCACCAATTGTGCAAGTTCTCCCACTTAAAAAGATGAGAGATGCCTGTAATTAACATTATAGGTAGACCTCAACTATGAGAGACAAAATGAGAAAACAAATCCAGAAAATCACATTGTCTGATTTTTAAAGAATTTATTAGCAAATTATGGTGGAAAATAAGTATTTGGTCACCTAAAAACAAGCAAGATTTCTGGCTCTCACAGACCTGTAACTTCTTCTTTAAGAGGTTCCTCTGTCCTCCACTCATTACCTATAGTAATGGCACCAGTTTGAACTTATCAGTATAAAAGACACTGTCCACAACCTCAAACAGTCACAGTCCAAACTCCACTATGGTGAAGACCAAAGAGCTGTCGAAGGACACCAGAAACACAATTGTAGACCTGCATCAGGCTGGGAAGACTGAATCTGCAATAGGCAAGCAGCTTGGTGTGAAGAAATCAACTGTGGGAGCAATAATTATAAAATAGAAAACATATAAGACCACTGATAATCTCCCTTGGCCAGGGGCTCCACGTAAGATCTCACCCCAAGGGGGTCAAAATGATCAGAACTGTGAGCAAAAATCCCAGAACCACACGGGGGGACCTAGTGAATGACCTGTAGAAAGCTGGGACCAACGTAACAAAAGCTACTGTCAGTAACACTATGCCGCCAGGGACTCAGATCCTGCAGTGCCAGACGTGTCCCCCTGCTTAAACCAGTACATATCCGGGCCCGTCTGATGTTTGCTAGAGAG
Source organism: Rhinella marina (assembly GCA_900303285.1). Classification (NCBI taxonomy): domain Eukaryota; kingdom Metazoa; phylum Chordata; class Amphibia; order Anura; family Bufonidae; genus Rhinella; species Rhinella marina. The sequence goes on along the minus strand of ONZH01018913.1, from coordinate 43,350 downwards.
CATTTGGATGTTCCAGAAGAGTATTGGGAGAATGTCATATGGTCAGATGAAACCAAAGTAGAACTTTTTGGTAGAAACACAACTCGTCGTGTTTGGAGGAGAGTGAATGCTGAGTTGCATCCAAAGAACACCATACCTACTGTGAAGCATGGGGGTGGCAACATTATGCTTTGGGGCTGTTTCTCTGCAAAGAGACCAGGACAACTGATCCGTGTACATGAAAGAATGAATGGGGCCATGTATTGTGAGATTTTGAGTGCAAACCTCCTTCCATCAGCAAGGGCATTGAAGATGAAACATGGATGGGTCTTTCAGCATGACAATGATGGCTTCGTAAGAAGCATTTCAAGGTCCTGAAGTGGCCTAGCCAGTCTCCAGATCTCAACCCCATAGAAAACCTTTGGAGGGAGTTGAAAGTACGTGTTGCCCAGCGACAGCTCCAAAACATCACTACTCTAGAGGAGATCTGCATGGAGGAATGGGCCAACATACCAGCAACAGTGTGTGCCAACCTTGTGAAGACTTACAGAAAACATTTGACCTCTGTCATTGCCAACAAAGGATATATAACAAAGTATTGCGATGAACTTTTGTTATTGGCCAAATACTTATTTTCCACCATAATTTGCTAATAAATTCTTTAAAAATCAGACAATGTGATTTTCTGGATTTGTTTTCTCATTTTGTCTCTCATAGTTGAGGTCTACCTATGATGTCAATTATAGGCCTCTCTCATCTTTTTAAGTGGGAGAAATTGGTGGCTGGCTTATACTTTTTTTCCACACTGTATCCAGGGGCGTTGCTAGGCTAAAACATTCGGGGCCTGGGCCCCTGATGTTTTCTTCCAGGCCCCGAATGTCCTGCCTGCCTGTTAGATATAACTGTATTGCCATCCTCAGGACGGCAATACAATTAAATCTAATGCACTGGAAAAGCTCAAGGACCTGTGATGACATCACAGTCCATGTGAGCAGTGCAATAGGCTGTTGTTGAGAAGGACCTTTGATGATGTCACTGTCATGTGACCAGTGGAGGTGTGGCTGGCGTTCAGCAGTGAAGTTAACTTGGGGAAGAAGATGTGGTGAGGTGTGCAGCATGAGTAGAGGTAAGTGAGAGGCAGAGCAATGCTGGGAGTTGTAGTTATTAGGGCTGAAGGAAGGGGTGTTATTTATATGAGACTGTATGTTGGAGTCGGAGGGGGTGATGTTATTTAAATGGGACTGAATGTTGGAGGTGGCCAGGGCACGGTGATGTTTTTTTTTACATAGGACTGTGTGTTAGAGGGACTGAAGGGAGAGATATTATTTACATGGGACTGTATTTTGGATTGGACTGGAGAGATGGTGTGATGTCATTTACATGGGACAGCAGAGGGAGGGAAATAGTATTATTTACATGGGACTGTATGGTGGAGGGGCTGAGGAATTATAATTTCTGAGGACATTACACGGAGGAATATAAATACGGGGGGCACTTCACGCAGAGCATTATAACAGTAGGGGGCAATATAAATAATGGCGGCACTACAGGGGGGACTGCAGGAGCATTTTAAATCCAGTGGACATAAGGCGTTCTTATTATTACTGGGGGCTCTATAGGATGGACTTTTAAATCTGCCTTATTTTTACTATGTGCACTATTGGGGACCTTATTACTACTGAGGGGTCTGTAGGGACCTTTATTTCCACTGGGGGAACAATACGGGGCCTTATTTCTACTGGTGGCTCTGTGAGGGTATTATTAATACTGGAGGCTCTTCTACTGATGGAGGCACTGTTGGGGAGCGTTATTACTGTTGGGGGCACTGTAGGGGGCAGTATTACTAATGAGGGCATTCTAGAAGGGAATTACTCATATTTCTTCAAAACAGTATTTGTTGGTATTGGGGAGCACAGCGAGCAGCAGGAGGACTCCAGGTTGGGGGATGAAACAAAAGTGAGGAAGCTAAGATGTCTGTGTGTCACACTCTGCAGAGACGAGGTGGCTGAGAGAAGTCTGGACCAAATGGAGAAGATGATGACAGAGAAGATCTACATCACAGGTGACGTCACCTGGGAGGTCCTGGATGTGAGAGGTAAGTGCTCCTGTATAGCAAATATAGTACAATGAGGTGTGCGAAGGATGGTCAACTTAGAGAATTGGGCCACATGCATTGGGGCTTGGGCCCCGGATCTTTTGCTATCCTAGCAACGCCCCTGACTGTATCTTTGGATACAGTGTGGCAATGCCAGATTGTGATCTTCTTGACATGTCACCATGTAGCCCCAGCCTCATAAATGTGTCATTATGTTTTGCTCGTAACTAGAGATGAGCGAGCATGCTCGGCCGAGCATGCTCGAGTGCCATTTTTGCGTATTTGCGTACGCATTTTAAAATTCGTACGCTATTCATACGCATATTTTAATCTATACGCAAATGCGTACGAATAGCGTACGAATAGCGTACAAATACGCAAAAATGGCACTCGAGCATGCTCGCTCATCTCTACTCGTAACTTCATCAGCAGCCAATTTGGTGACATATGTAGATAAAATTAAAGATAGGTGCAGTTTAAAAAATCAGTGTGTTGTTTTTTTAGTGTGATTTTTTATGCCTTTTTTATGCAGTTTTTTTCCAGTGGGTGTTCAGTATAAAGCTGCATTTTCAGATGAGGTTTTTGACTTGGATCTGCGCCAAAAAAATGCACAGAAAACGTGAAAAAAATGCAAGGACTTACATGGAGCTGTTTTTTTTATGGTTCTTATTCAATAGGAGATTCCGCACTGATTCTGCTCCCAAGATAGGGCATGCTGCTTCTTTTTCCCTCCCTTTTTTTTTCCATGTGTAAAAAAAAAAAAAAAGCAAGTGCTGCCATTGAAATGAATGGGAGGATGTTTTGAGGCATTTTTGGAGCTGATTTTAAGGTAGAAACGCTCCAAAGTCAGCGCCAAAAAAACTCAGCGTGAACTGGCCTGTAAAAAAAGCCACAAACCAGAACACATTTGGGCTCATTTATCCACGCTGGCCTTGTTGCCAATTCGGCGAGATCCTGAGGAGCCAGTGCAGAGAATAGGAGTGGTAGTGGCTCTGATGAGATGTTGTCTTATAGTTTACTCCCCCCAGCCATTTCTCACTGGTGATCAGTGAAGTGGAAAGGTGGTGTGAGGAATCAGGCCAGAAGTGAAAGAATAAAAGTCTCTCTTTACTCCTTGCAAAAGATGAATTGTAGTACATCCAGCAGTAGTTTGGGGAAAGTACAATTTGCGCAACTAGAGTTTCTACATTTTTTTTGTACCTGACTTGACTATAAAGATGGCATGGCTTAGAAGGAAGGGCAGAGTTTCACAGGAAAGGGCAAGGCCATTTTGCACTTAAAATGTGCCACAATTCTGGCATAAAATTCTGTCTCAAAGTAAGACAATGAATAAGTGGTATGAGGTTAGACAAAAGTGTCTATTACTATATCACATTTATCATCCAGCCTGAGCCCCTGTGATAAACCTGGTGCAGGTCCAAACAACCTACGTTTATGCCAACTTTAGGATTAGTAAATATTCCTCCATAGGCCACCAGCAAACATCTGGCAGATGTGTTTTAACAACTAAATATTACCTACAAATAGAAGACATAAAGAATAACTGACATAAATACTGTGCCAAAGTCCAGCTTAAGGCCTCATTCACACTTGCATGTTGCAATCAGTATTTTGCAGCAATATCTGTAAGCCCAAATCAAGAGTGGATAGAAAATTCAGAAGGGGTACAATCTTTCCATTATACTTTCTCTGTAGGTCCAACTTCTAGTTTTGGCTTACAAATACTGATGCTCAATAATGGCCAGGATTCACAAGTGAATGCGACCAGTGTTCTTTAGAAATGTCCTGTCTCCTTCTTCGAGTCTCTCTGACAAATTACTCAATGGTTTGTACATGATTTCTGTGATTGTCTCCCATGCATTTGTCACCCCCTGCACTTTTTTCCCTATTTTTCCTTTAGCTCTTCAAGGATTATTGGTCTGCCTCAATCATGGCTGCTCTTAGGTTAGATGGCACCCTGTGCAGGATAACTCTTTGGTGCTCCTCCCCCCACATCCACTATAGACTTTCAAAACCAGACTTCATAATTTACATATCAAATCACACACATACAATCACACTATTTAATTTTTATTGCTGCAAAATACAGTAAATTAGCAGCATCACATTTTAAATGTAACAATCTTAACGGGCAAAAGAATGTACAAATACTGTCATATAGACACCCTAAGGGGTGCAGACTGAATGGTATTGGTTGGCACACTGGCACCAGAATAATAAAGGCTTCCATCTTATTGGTATTGAATTACATTTATGGCTGATGTAAGAATAAGTAAATGCAGAAATAAATAAATAACACTGATGCAGAATAAGTCTCCCTGCACTCCCCCTGTCTGCAGTCTCCCTCTCCAATATTCTTCTATTAATCGTTACCAGCAAAACTATCCCTACCGTATAAGCGCTTGCCAGATCTCTCCCTATGCTCAGCTCACAGGACCATGGCAGAGACCTTGCGAAATAAAGGTTTTATAGGGCAGTGACATCACAGGGAGATGGCTATCTGCGAATTGGCCAACTGCACAGCGTCATCTTGCGTTCCTGGGCTTGTCTCCTCTACACTTACCGTATTTTTTGCTTTATAAGACGCACCTGATGATAAGACGCACCCCAGATTTTAGAGTAGGAAAATAAGAAAAAAATATTTTTCATCACACCTCATATCAGACCCCCCATAAATTTCAGGACATCACATCAGACCCCCATATCAGCCCTCCATGTCAGAACCCCATCAGCCCTCCATGTCAGACCCCCATCAGACCTCAGATCAGCCCCCATATCAGCCCACTGTGCCCCCATCAGACCTCAGATCAGCCCACTGTGTCCCCATATCAGCCCACTCTGCCCCCATCAGACCTCAGATCAGCCCACTGTGCCCCCATATCAGCCCACTGTGCCCCCATCAGACCTTAGATCAGCCCACTATGCCCCCATATCAGCCAATGTACCCCATGAGACCTCAGATTAACCCCCATATCAGCCCCCTCTACCCCCATCAGACCTCAGATCAGCCCCCATATTAGACGACTGTGCCCCCATCAGACCTCAGATCAGCCCACCCAGCCCCATAAGGATAAAATAAGAAACTTTCTCACCTCTCCTGCGCCGCGGCTCCGCTCCGGGTCCGGCGCTCCTCTGTCTTCTCCTGCCGGCGCTGCACTGTCCCATGACTGTGTGCAGCGTCAGGTCATGGTGCGCTCACTACGTCCTGATGCTGTACACGGTCAGGACAGTGCAGAGCTAGCCCGGAGAAGACAGAGGAGCGCTGGAACCAGAGCGGAGCCGCGGCGCAGGAGAGGTGAGAAAGTTTTTTATTTTATCCTTATGGGGCTGGGTGGGCTGATCTGAGGTCTGATGGGTGTACTGGCACCTAATATATACTAGTGAGCACTTCCATAATGGAAGCGCTCACTTGTATTCGCTTTATAAGACGCACAGCAATTTCCCTCCTACTTTTGGGGGGGGAAAAAGTGCGTCTTATAAAGTGAAAAGTACGGTAGTTTCGCTTTCTAAAACGTGTAGCCATCTAATATTATCTCTAATACACTGTACCACCCAATAATAAAAAATGTATAATATATAATAAACATATAATAAAGATGCTAATAACATGAACGCTAATGCCTCATATAAAAATAAACACTAATACCTTCCAATAATATACACTCTAATACTTTCTAATATAAACACTAGGACTTCCCAATGATATAAATACTAATACCTGCTAATAATATAAACATTGATACCAACTAATATTATGTACAGTAATGCCTCCTAAAAAATAAACACTAATAATATAACATTAATGCCAACTAATAATATATACACTAACATCTCACAATAATTTTACTGCACTGCAGAAACTAGCAGTCAGGTTGAAACAGAACAAGTGATCTTCTAACACTTGTAGTACTGGTATTAGCAGGTTTGGGTTTATAACTCATTGCCATTTTCTGGGGTCCAGAAAGAATGTTTCCCTGTGATACAAATTAGCCAAACATGTCTTGAGTTTTTGCCTTCTTCTGGATAAACAGCTTTAGGTTAGTGCCACTCTAACGGAAGAGAGATCCTGCATGCTATTGGAATAACCTGCCGGAGCTCTCTGGAATCGGCATTGCCGGATGCTACTTGAATACCCCCCCAACTATATTAACTATAATGGGGACCAGCTAAGATCCGGACACAACCCGGCAAAGACTGCATGTAGAGAATTGGCTGGACAAATAGTTTTTGTTCGGCCAATTACTGGCAATTTATGCCAGAACAGCTTGCCGAAAAGCTGTACTGCTAATGTGAAACTTCCCTCAGGAAAAAAGATGTCATTCACATCAATATAATATACAAAAGGTACAAATAAAATAAATCCAATAAACTATTGGAAGTCTCCTGTGTCCTTATTTCTCAAAATATGGTGGAGATGAGCATCTACCTGAGCTTTTAGGAATTTTGTTTTAGCTTTTGGCATTTTATTATTTTTAATTATATCTACCTCTAGTACATTAATTGTGACTATTCTTAAAGGGGTTGTCCGAGTTATTTTTTTGTTCTTTATATGTTTCTAACTTGTCAGGTATAACAACTTTCCCATATACTTTGTGTTTCTAAAGCTGCTGGTTTCTCAGAGTTGACTGAGGGTCACATGACCTGTGATGTCAGCTTATCTCCCTGGTCTGTGATGTTTCGTGTACAAGCCTCAGAGTTCAGATAACAGTCTGTACACGAGACGTCACTGGCCACGCCCCTTTCTTTGCCGGGCTGCTATCTGCTCTCTCCCTGGATTCCTTCAGATAAAACATTAACCCCTTCAGCCAGAACACACTGAGGGCTCAAGGCTTTACAACAAATAGTAGCTGCAGCAGTGAGAGGAGACAAATGCTGGGCAAGGAGCTATAGAGGAATTGTACAAGAACAGGTAGGGAGAATTTCCTGTGTGTATCAGCAGTGTCATTGTACAGCTGGGACTTGTAGTCCTACACAAACAACATGCTGCTGAGTATCCCAGCAGGCAGACATGTACTCACAGCACTCATATTCACTGCCTTTGCAGAGAAGGGGGGAGGGGCAGAGATTGTTATTACTGCATGTAAACAAAGGCCAAAAGAGAACCAGGGAAATGAGGAAATATAGATTTTTTTTGCCTAAAACTTGCTGAACTTAGTTATATATTGCTACCCATAAGATTTATAGTGCTATATTTTTTTTCCCATAACTTGGACAACCCCTTTAACTATTTATCAGCCAGCAGGGTAATATGTATCCAGACAAAGAAGTCTATGAAAACAGTTGAAAACATCACTGTTGGAAAGAGGGGATGATGGATACTAACAGTGCTTGATGGAACGCTTTAACTTATAAGGGGTTATAAGGCTTGTCTGGATTAGAATACTTGTTTTCATATACCCTGTTTTTTCAGTTTATAGAGGGGAGTCTGCCATCAAATCATTATCTGGAGGATACAGAAACTAGAAAAACACTTTCTGGCAGACCTAGTACATCTATGTATTACAAGTTATTATTTTCAGTGTACAATGTGTGATCCATCGTATTTCCTGTGGTTGTGCCTCAGAGAAGTGAGCAAATGGGAGCAGATTTACTAAAACTAAGGGCTCATTCACACGACCATATGAATGGATCCGCATTTGTTCTGCAATTTTGCAGGTGGGGACCCATTCATTTCAATGGGACTGTAAAAGATGCATCTGTTGCTTTGTTCCACGGCCCCATAAAAATAAAGAGCATGTCCTATTTTTGTCTGCCATCGTGGACAAAAAGAGGCATTTTCTAGATACTTCTGGCCCTGTGCGCATCAGTTGTTCCATTCCGCGGCCACACAAAAAATATAGAGCATGTCCTATTCTTTTCCGCAATCACCGACAAGAATAGGCATTCTCTATATAGTGCTGGCCCTGTACGTTACGCAAAATGCGGAACGCACAAGGCCGGTATCCGTGTTTTGCGGATCCGAAATTTGCGGACTGCAGAACACAGCACGGTCGTGTGAATGCACCCTTATAGTCATACCAAGGGCCAAAAATAATCTTTCTGTTACAAGATCAGAATCCTCCACCCCATGACTTGACGCTCTGTTTTCTTCTCTATCACAACACTGCATTATGCTCTATTGTCCACAGGCAGTTAATATTGGTGGCTCAGAAATGTGGTGAGGAATGTATTTTTGCAGTTTTTTTCATTGAAAAACTTTCAATCATGAACCTTTTTAAAGTGCTGCGGAATACACTGGCGCTATATAAAAAAATATTATTATTATATATTGGTTGCACTGATAGAAAAATCAAAATTGAAATATAAGAATATCAGATACTCAGATAATTTTGTACAAAATGTATTTGCCAAGAGTCTCTAATTTATAAAACAAGCATAGCATGAGCTTTGGAATATTCTATCAATGTGGCATTTTGTGCTTTATCTGGTAGCGGTGTGCGGCTGCAATTTATGTATTTTCCAGATACAAAAATAACTATCTGGATTGTCGGGTGCAGCTAAACATATTTTAGAATGCCATGAAGGCAGTGTAAAATCCTTTTAATTTTATTTTTTTTTACTATAAAGTAAGTAATTATAAACCTAAAAAAAGGCCAGCAGAAAAATCCTACAATTAAATCCACAAAGGGCATCCGCCTCATGCACATATACAACAGAAAAATATTTTTTTTGACAAAGCAAAAAAAGCCTATGGCAAAACATTAGACAAAAAACACTGATAAAAAATGCCAGACCGCTACCAATATTTCAAAAAATATATACCACAAATATTTTATTGATTAATTATAAATACATGACATAGTAAAAATATATGCAGGAAAAGGCGGCATCAGCAGAAATGACTCCACCAAAGGAAAAGAAAATGTCCCATTGAAAATAACATAGAAATAAAGTGCAAGTGCATATTCACATATCCCACAAAAGAAATATATGGACAAACAATTTACCCATGGTGTGTCAGTTCCGCGATGCCGCCTATGTCATGTATTTATAATTAATTGATAAAATATTTGTGGTATATATTTTTTGAAATATTGGTAGCGGTCTGGCATTTTTTATCGGTGTTTTTTATAAAGTAAGTAAATAAACCCAAGATGAGAGGGGATTGTAATGAACCTATTCTGAATAGGCCTTTTGAATATTACATCTTGAATTGAGGTCTGATGTGGATGCTGTATTGAAATGATGTATTATTTTAGGTATTTATCAGTGGAGTTATCAAATAATATGCTGAATTAATTGTGTGACTTTCTGATAACAGCTTAAATTATATTTTTTGTACTGTAAATATTTATTTGTACACTAGCTTAAGCCATTGAGGACCCCCGCATAGATGTATGGCGCTGGTGGACATCACTTAAGGACCGTACAGCTACGGTTAAGGACCGTACAGCTACGGTTCGCTAATCGGGCAAGTGCAGGAGCTGCTCCCGCTCGATCAGCGGCAACGGACCTGGCAGTCACTGACAGCCAGGCCCCTGCCGCATATGCTGGCATTGATGAAACCACCGATGCTGGCGTATTACCCCCCTTGTATGCCACTGTCAAAGCTGACCGGGGCATGTAGGGGGTTTGTGGAGGATACGAGATCCTTCCTCGTCCCCATCGGGTCCCCGTGCTGCAGTGACGGGGACCCAATAGCTGAGAAGGCAGTCTGATGCCTTCCATAGGCATCGGGGCTTGCCTGCTATGGGAGTCTGGGAGATCCAGCCCCTTAGGCTGGGTCGCATAGGCTGTCTGTCAGAATACAAGCTGACAGCCAATACATAACAATACACAATGTATTGTAATGTATTGCAGAGCGTAGAAGACCCCCAGAAGTATAAAAAGGTAAAAAAAAAAAAAAGTTAAAAAAGTGTTTTTCATAATAAAAAAAAATAAAGTTTCAAGTAAAAAAAAGCCCCTTTCCTATAATAAAAATAAAACACATACAATACAATTGTAACACATGCTTTGAAAAAGAACAAGGTGCATGTGAAATGTGTAGCGTTGAATCGTACAACTGAAGCTGCATTATTGTATTCTAATTGTTTGGGGATGTCTGAAATTTTTATATTGATAGATCAATATCAGATCTGCAGGGTTCCAACACTCGCCAATAAGTATTTCAGGTAGCTGCAACGCTAGAGATAGTTACCAGAATTCTACAGCTCCATTAATTATGTAATGGATGGAACTGGTTACTGCAGCTCTGTTCCCACTGAAGTGAATGGAAGTAGCACTGCAGTAACAAGCCCCATCCATCACACTAGGGGTCAGCAACCTCCAGCACTCCTTTTGTTGTGAAACTACATCTCCAATCATGCATACTTTCTTGGCTGTTCTCTGAACTTCCAAAAAAGTGAAAGGAGCATTCTGGGAGTTTCACAGCAGCTGGAGTGGCGAAGGTTGCTGATCCCTGCACTACACAATGGAGAAAGCTGTGTTGCTCCCGCACCTGTTCCCAGCAGTGACTCTACTTACTCTGGAACAGCGGATTGGCAGGCATTTGGACCCACAGCTATTGATGACCTATCCTAAGATATGGCTCATCAATGTCAAAATCCCAGACAACCCCGTTAAGTGAATAGTTATGCATGGTTGTGTAAATCAAGTATCTACTAAGCTTTTACCTTTTTCAGAGAGTAGAACAATACAACAAAAACACAATTGAACAAAAAATAGAACAAAAAAAATATTATGAAAGGATAGAGAGGTTCCCCTTCTAGCTCCTTCCGTAGACATGTGCATCTCTACATCCCTTGCCAGTGATCACAGGTGCCCTCCTGATTCCTGAATTCAACTGTATGGCCATCTTGAGGTGCCTGGAGTAGGAGGACAGAACAAGATATTTTGTGCTGCTGAGGCATTATTTTGTGCTGCACTGTGGTTTTATTGTGTTACACTGAGATATTTGGCAGTATTTTGTGCCTCAATATGGTATTGCTGGTCCTTCCTTCTTCTGTTAGCCCTGCCTTCTGTCAATTTGGACCCACCTACAACGTGAGGGCCACTATTCACTTTTTTCCACTTTAAGTTTCCAGTCTGCGCCTGGTGGCCTCAACAGGATAATGAGCACTGCTACACCACAAAAATTGCTCAGGAATGGCTTGAGGAACTTGAGAAGGAGTTCAAGTTGTTGACTTAGCCTTTAAAATATCTCAGTCCGTAGGACCATCAGCGAGATATGCCGGAAAAACAAGTCTGTTTCATGGAGGCTCCTCCTTGCAACTTAGAAGATATAAAAGATCTTCTGTTACAGTCTTGGTGCCAAATATCAGAGGTTTTGTGGAGTTTAGACCTCAACGAGTCAGAGCTGTTTTAGTGGCACAGCTGGGACCTACACAATAGTAGGCCAGAGGTGTTAATGTCATAGCTGTGTAAATATGTGGGTGAAAAAGTTGTGTAAAATATAACAAAGAGGGCAAGACAGAAGAAAGAATTTAGAATAAAGTAATTTTTTATATAAAGTTGAAACAAGTGGCAAATTCCAGCTAATTAAAAACGAACAAAAAGTGCGGAATTATATTATGGTGCTCGTTAACACTTAATTTCTAATCAGCCAATCACATGGCGGCAACTCAGTGCATTTAGGCATGTAGACATGGTCAAGACAATCTCCTGCAGTTCAAACCGAGCATCAGTATGGGGAAGAAAGGTGATTTGAGTGCCTTTGAACGTGGCATGGTTGTTGGTGCCAGAAGGGCTGGTCTGAGTATTTCAGAAACTGCTGATCTACTGGGATTTTCACGCACAACCATCTCTAGGGTTTACAGAGAATGGTCCGAAAAAGAAAAAACATCCAGTGAGCGGCAGTTCTGTGGGCAGAAATGCCTTGTTGATGCCAGAGGTCAGAGGAGAATGGGCAGGACTGGTTCGAGCTGATAGAAAGGCAACAGTGACTCAAATTGCCACCCGTTACAACCAAGGTAGGCAGAAGAGCATCTCTGAACGCACAGTACGTCGAAGTTTGAGGCAGATGGGCTACAGCAGCAGAAGACCACACCGGGTGCCACTCCTTTCAGCTAAGAACAGGAAACTGAGGCTACAATTTGCACAAGCTCATCGAAATTGGACAGTAGAAGATTGGAAAAACGTTGCCTGGTCTGATGAGTCTCGATTTCTGCTGCGACATTCGGATGGTAGGGTCAGAATTTGGCGTCAACAACATGAAAGCATGGATCCATCCTGCCTTGTATCAACGGTTCAAGCTGGTGGTGGTGGTGTCATGGTGTGGGGAATATTTTCTTGGCACTCTTTGGGCCCCTTGGTACCAATTGAGCATCGTTGCAACGCCACAGCCTACCTGAGTATTGTTGCTGACCATGTCCATCCCTTTATGACCACAATGTACCCAACATCTGATGGCTACTTTCAGCAGGATAATGCGCCATGTCATAAAGCTGGAATCATCTCAGACTGGTTTCTTGAACATGACAATGAGTTCACTGTACTCAAATGGCCTCCACAGTCACCAGATCTCAATCCAATAGAGCATCTTTGGGATGTGGTGGAACGGGAGATTCGCATCATGGATGTGCAGCTGACAAATCTGCGGCAACTGTGTGATGCCATCATGTCAATATGGACCAAAATCTCTGAGGAATGCTTCCAGCACCTTGTTGAATCTATGCCACGAAGAATTGAGGCAGTTCTGAAGGCAAAAGGGGGTCCAACCCGTTACTAGCATGGTATACCTAATAAAGTGGCCGGTGAGTGTATATTATGGTGCAAAAGGACTTTTTCTGCGTTCGATGCAGTCACATGTGATTCAGCTTACTGTTCCTCTTACATTATTGATTCAGAATCTGTGTAAGCGAATAACATTGTAAACCTCTCACAATGACTCCATAGATTCAATTTCCGAGAAAAATGAAAACATCTGGAAGTAAAAGTTCCCAGAATGAACAGATGAGAAACAACTGAGATTAATCTGAGCAAAATAGTAAGCAAGAGAGAAATTACTCTAAAGCAACAATAAAAGCATGAGAAAATAATAAAAACAAGTACTCAGCACCTTCTCCCCAGCCATTTCTCAGATGAATACATATTCTAGAACCACCGCCAAGAGCTGGGAGCTAAATGGACAGCCAACATTCATATATGACATGCTGGCAACGGACATGTCTGGTGTTAAAGGGGATTGTCAAGTTATTTTTATTAATGATCTATCCTCAGGATAGGTCATCAATATCAGATTGGCGGGGATTCCAACACCCCGCACAACCGGCTGTGCCAACGCAGCCTTCTTTTCAAAGTTTACCTGCTCAACGTCGCGACAGCAGCGGTGAGCAGGTGTAGTTACAAGAAACTGTCCTATTCACTTCAATTGGACGGCTCCTCCCTATTTAAGTGTATGCGAATGATCCCTCCAATCGAAGTGAATGGGATGGCTTCTTGTAATTACACATGCTCACCGCTGCTGTTGCGACGTTGAGCAGGTAAACAATGAAGAGAAGGCAACACTGGCACGACGCAAGCCTTATCTTCAACCAGCTGATCGGTGGGGGCACCGGGTGTTGGACCCCCGCAAATCTGATATCGATGACCTATCCAGATAGGTCATCCATAAAAATAACTTGGAAAACCGCTTTAAAGCATAATTCCCATCTCAACATTGAAAATGTGTATAGGTCCTCAGGGACCAGCACCTATCTCAAGAAGAGGGATTCCTCGACAGCTGTATTGAGGCTGCTGTAAACTAGATGTGGCCATGCATGCCATTCACTTGTATGGGAGTTCCAAAACAAGCCCAGAACACTTACTTGGTTATTTTCACTTCCCCCAGAGAAGGGAATTGAGAGAGCCACTTGTGGATGGCCACCTCTCCATTCACAGCAGCCATTTTCAAGATAGATTAGGATCCTAGAGGTGGGACTTAAACCTAACAGACATGTATGGCATATCCTGTAAATATGCCACAGATGGGAGTGACGCTTTTATGAAAAGAAGCTTTAGTTACAAATGGCATTAATGACAGACAAGGGGTGTGTGTCCTGGACATGGCTCTGAGCAGACATCTTCTGTAACAGCTCCTGTGTCTTGGTTGGTCTCACGTCTGTTTCACAAAGTTTCCTAGCCTAAAATGTTGGCCTACTTTCAGAGGAAGACTCATTTAAGACCCCAGATTCCCGCAATATCTTGCAATATCATTTGGGCCCAGTTTATGCCGGCCCTCCGACCATGAGGACTGTAACAGCAGATTCTCATTAACCTGCTGCTGTAGTGCAACACTTAGGGCAAGGCTTAATCACCATTCTGCTCGATAAATCACAGCCATTTTCCTCATCACTGGCTGCCTCTTCTGGCAGCTCTTAAGGTCTAAATGGACTCTTTACCAACCAGAGCTGATATGGATGACTGCATCACTTGGCTGTAAGTAGAAATAATAATAATAATCTTTATTTATATAGTGCCAACATTTTCCGCAGTGCTTAACAATCAAAGGGTTCATGTAAAAACAAAATCATACATTACATAGCAACAAACCAACCAAAAGGAATGAGGATTGAATGTAAGTCTGAGATGAAGATGCTCATAAAGAACCTGTCCAGAGGAGGACTGAGAACTTAAAGTGGCCCTGGAAAAAAATAAATAAATAAAAGTGGCACCATGACAGAAGGTAGGGTCAACACAAATAGGCAGGGGCAGCAGAAGTAGGCGGAGGCCAGCAAAACCTTAGTGCAGCACAAAATACCACCCCAGCAGAACCAAATATTGCACTGCAGCACACAATACTGCCTTAGCAGAATCAAATATAACAGTGCAACACAAAATACTGCCACCCCCTGGTTTACAACTATATTACCTTCTTGAGGATGACGATATAGTTAAAGTCAGGAGGGCATCTGCGACAGACAGTTCTCCTAGCATTAATGAATGCTAAAGGCATCAGATTGTTATGATCCCAGTTTGAGGCAGTGAGGAGAGCTCAGGTGGCACAATGGGCATCTGCCCACTGAGAAATTTCCCAATAGGGTCAATAGTCAATCCGTCCCTGAGGAACACTGAGCGTGTCATAATGAAGCCCCTCAGCATCCATGGGTGATGACATGACAATGGTCCTGGCTTTTTATCTACCTGACAGTAGCTATGACACTTCATTCCTCAGTCAGGTGTGGAACCATGCACACCAACAAGTGGGGACCATTTGTATGCCTGTGAGTCAAGGGTGCTCTTTTACAGGTGAGGGTCATTTTACAAAAAGGAGCTTTTGTGCAGACTGGAATACTGCTGCAGCGTATTTTGGCAAGTGTGGACCACATGAGCTATCTTACTTGTTTCTGGCAGGATTGCTCTCTAAACTGCGCACTCGCAAGGGAATGTCAATGGGCCAATGATGAGGAAAAAACATTTCTTGTTTTTTCTTCTTGGCCACTGTATTGTAGTTCCAGATTAGTTTAAAAACTGCCCACTCCCTTTTGTAGAAATCAATACCTTTCAAAAAGTTTTGGACCAGGGAGATTGAGTTCACGCCTGTTTGTTCGATCAACACACTGGTACTGGTTCTGAACTTCCCCAGGATCTCTGCTCCTGATCTATCTGCTCTGGAAACCTGAGAGCAGGATCTAACCAAGCTTTCCAGTGCATCTGCAAGCAAGACTGCACAGGAACTAGCTTTCTTCTTTTCTGGCTCCTGCTGTTGCAATCAAAACCGTTCATCAGTGCACTATTTCCTTGGATTGACAGATCTGTCCACAGATCTGGATTGACAGAACTGAGGTGGCAGCCTCAGAAAATAAGTTTTGCAGCCCCCTAAAAAATGTCCATAAAAAAACTGTGCATGTCATAATGGAGCCACTCAGCATCCATGGATGATGTCATTGCAATGGGTCCTGGCTGATTACCTAGCTGACAGCACCCATGATACTTCATTAATCAGTCAGATATGGATGAACACATGAGGGAGTGTTTCTTTGTGTGTGAGCCAAAGATGTATTACAAGGAGAGGGTCGTTGTCCAATAAGGTGCTTTTGTGCAGAGTGGAATACTGCCGCAGCACATTTTGGCAAGTGCAGAACAGATGAGCCGTCTTACCCATTTCTGGCAGGATTGCTTTCTAAACTTGGAATGCAAACCTGCGCACCTGCTATCACAGCAATGGGGATGTCAATTGGCCAATGCTAGGACAAAATCATCTCTTGTTTACGCTTCTTGGCCAGCTGCATTCCAGGTTTAGATAAGCTTAATGTCTGCAACTCCCACCCCATCCATAAGATACCATACCTTTTGAAAAGTTTTGGACTAGGGATATTGAATTCACACCTGTCAGATCGATCAAACACACTGTGCTGGCACTGAACTTCCCTAGGATCTCTGCACCTTACCTATCTTTTCCAGAAACGTGATAGTAGGATCCAGCCCAGCGCTCCAGGGCAACTGCAAGCAGTAGCACACAGAGACTTGCTTCACTTATTGCTGGCTTTCTCTTTTGCAATCCAAACCATTCATGGAAGCACTATGTCACTGGATTGCCAGTCTGTCCAACAGCAGATCAAAGTGGCACCTCATGTTAGTATGGCAGTTACCATGAAAATTTCCATAGAAGGAACACTAAGCGTGTCATCGTGAAACCCCTTAGCTTCCATGGACGATGACATCACAATGGGCCTACTGTCGGCAGCCATGACACTTCATTCATCAGTCAGGTGTGGAACCGTGCAAATCAATAGGTTGGGGATCGGTGGTGTGTGTGGGTCAAGAGTACATTTATTAAAGTGGGAGGGCATTATCCAAAAAGGCAATTTTGTACAGACTGGAATTCTGCTGCACCATATTTTAGCACGTGCAGAACAAACGAGGTGTCTTACCCGTTTCTGACTGGATGGCCCTCTAAATTTGGAATGTAAACCTGTTTACCGGCTGTTGAATTAAGGGGATGTCTATTGTCCGCCAGACAGATGCATATGTACCTGCTTCTCCTACCATTAATTAATTGTTATGTACCTGGCTGGCAGCCATGAGGAGGGCCAGGTCACCCCATGTGCACTGGCTCACTGGAAAATTTCCCTGTAGGGTCAATGGCCAGTCCACCCCTGAACCTATCTCACCGAACATCCATGGTCCACGCCCTTGACTCTAAATCTACAAAATGAGCCCAGTGGCAAGACTCCCAACATGAAATACTGGATCAACAAGCTCAGAAGATTCAGCTCCTTTTTAACATGGTGGACGATGCCAAAAACAGGAATCGGTATAACTTTTAGTTGCTGGTGTGGCCAATTTGTAACAGGACTACATGAATATACAGCAATACAGGGAAGTATATACAGGAATACTCAGCAATATAGGGCAGTATATACAAGAGTACGCAGCAATATAGAGGGTACTGTACAGGAGCAGTGGTGTACATAGAGAAGTAAGGGCCCCATAGCAAGCCTTTTCAATGATCCCTGGGCCATTTTTTCACTGTTTCATTTGCTAAAAGTTGTTCCTTTAGAGGGTGGAGTCCTGACAAAGTTTTCACCTCCAGTAAAAGAGGGGGCCCCCTCTTGCCCTGGGCCTCATAGCAGTTGCATGGTCTGCCGCTATGGTAGTTACACCCCTGTATAGGAGTATACAGCAATATAAAGGGGTATATACAAGAGTATACAACAATACACAGGGGTATAGGAGTCCTGTATATACTCCTCTATATTGCTGTGTACTCCTGTATATACCCCTCAATATTGCTGTATAACTGTGTACTCTAATAGAGGGGTATATACAGGAGTACACAGCAATATAGAGGGATATATACAGGAGGGCCTCTATATTGCTGTATATACCCTGAGAGGTAGTAAGGGGCACTACATGGGTGGCATATGATGAATAACGTAGGAGAGAACAAGAGAACATCCTTAAAATATGTACGATTCCATTACAAAAAATATCCTAGATTTCATACTTAAAGGGGTTGGCCACTTTCGTTGACCAATGTGTAGGTAAGACAACTATATGGCTCTTTCTAATATAGCCTTTGTTGACATTGTACCCCATTTTCTATATTTCATGAGACATACCCACTTGTTGGCCAAGTCTTTTGTGCTGTCCATACGGAGATCCTGTCCATAAAATGGCTGCTGATGAAGGGGTCATGTGACCAGGCAAATCACTAAATATCCTCCAATCAAATACTTTGCATCTGCCATCTGCACTTGACAGTTGGGAATTTAGTTCAGGTGCAATGTGTTTGGAGGAGATTGAGCAATGTGTTTAGTCACATGACCCTCCATCAGTAGCTAGAACTTTTGTGTGAAAAGCTCAGAAGATTTGCCCAACAAGGGGACATGACTTATGAAATATAGCAAATGGCACAGAATATCAACAAAGGCTATATTAGTAAGTGCCCTATAGTCATCTTACATATACATTGGTCAACAGTAGCCAGAAAATGGCCAACCCCTTTAAGTATATACCGTATATACATCAAGTACACAGGAGTATCCCCAATAGAGAAAAGAAAATCGCCTTAAAAAAAAAAATACAGGACTCAAAATATGATCAAACCATTGGTGTTGTATAACACCCCGTGCTAATCCACTCCCCGAGCCACGCCCCAAGCAACACCCTCAAGTAATTGTTCTATCATCGAAATCGAGGTTACATGTTCAATTAATCATGATTTTCATTTTTGTCATAATGGCCCAGCCCTAGGTATATCCTTTAAACTCTGTAATTAGGCCTTCTCTCATTCTCTCTTTCATTCATTAGAATCAGAACTCTTTGGAAAACTTGAGTGAAATTTCTGAACTTTAAAATTGATTTGCTCATCTCTACTGCAGACAAATGCTCGCTAAAGGGGTTTTGGGATTACTATAGATTACTAAGAAGCAGCAACAGATACTCGAACCCACGTCTCAGGTGCAAGATTGAGGCGGTTCTTCAGCAGCGGAATATGGATGAACTGGTGCTCTGAGGGCTTGTGCCAACCCCTTGGTGCTCCAGGTGCCTAATCTGCATATTACAAGAAACAGCATTTGCTCCTGAAGAATAAAGCTACTGTTGGAATCAGCAGGGTCAACCCTACCAGGTAGTATGACTGGTCTAATAGGCTTGGCACTACTGACAGATGCTCTTTAATATCTCTTATGTTTATAAAGACTTTCTGAATGGCAAGCAGCAAAGCCACCATCAAGATCAATTTGAAGACACTACATTGTTGTTTGTCAAGTCTAAATCTTATGATTAACGATCTGCTTTTCTACTCCTAGAAACCCTATACAATGAATTTTCTTATCTTTGCTCACCTCATCTTTTCAGCCTACCGTACTGTCCTGGCAAAGAGTGATGTTTTCAATCCACTGGTGTCCTTGCTCTGGTACAAGAAACATTGGTTGATTAATGGGTCCCCTGCAATTTAGTCGTGCTTAGGTTTTGATTAATGTATCCTAATTTTCTGTAGAGGAAAGTCTGGGAAGGCAAAATTGTCAAACTTAATTGACCTAGTTTGTAACTATTAGCTTGGTCTATACTTTGCATTATATCTGCCTTATATCTGTTGACAAAAAGCATTAGGAACAACAACTGATTCTGAATACAAATCCACTAGTTAATTAATCCTTATTATTGACCGTTGGCGGAGTTGATATGATGAGTGTATAGTTTGCTTTGTATTAAATCTAATATTTCATATTTGTTATGTTTATGCAAGTTCCTAAAGGACAAGGAATTGTTATTTATGGAGCCAGTGTACAAAAACCTCATTAATTATAACACTAACTCCAAAATGCACTTCTGTCCTGTCTCTCCCACTAGATAATGAGAACTATGAAACCCCACCAGGTCAAGATTATAGGGAGGCCTGGGCCTCTACCACTTAGATAACCTGGTGGGCCTCTAATACCAACCTTTTTACCCAGTCTGGATCTACATCTATCCATCTGTCTTTTTATCTCATACTATGCTACATCCTACATTAAGGATGGAAGCCTGTGGCAAAATGTAAAAAGGCTACAGAAATTTAAAAAAATAGACAAGCTTTTTGCTTCTGCTCCAGATTTGTTTAGTCGTGTCCCTGGCTATCACTGTTTATAGAAGTAGTGTATCTACTGCTCACCTCTGGAACCCGCACCTCTCAAGAAAACAGAGATCCTCTGATGACTGTTTGTTTGGCAGGTCTATCCAGCCAAGAAGATGTGGAGATGCATGCATGTGGCTATCTCTTTTTAAGTCTAAAGAAGTCACTGTCTCTGCTATTTACATAACTTCCATGGACTTCACTAGATAGAGCCATGTACAGTACAGACCAAAAGTTTGGACACACCTTCTCATTCAAAGAGTTTTCTGTATTTTCATGACTATGAAAATTGTAGATTTACACTGAAGGCATCAAAACTATGAATTAACACATATTTATTATAAACTTCTACTACTATAAACTTATCAAAAAAGTGTGAAACAACTGAAAATATGTCTTCTAGGTTCTTCAAAGTAGCCACCTTTTGCTTTGATTACTGCTTTGCACACTTTTGGCATTCTCTTGATGAGCTTCAAGAGGTAGTCACCTGAAATGGTTTTCACTTCACAGGTGTGCCCTGTCAGGTTTAATAAGTGGGATTTCTTGCCTTATAAATGGGGTTGGGACCATGAGTTGTGTTGGGCAGAAGTCAGGTGGATACACAGCTGATAGTCCTACTGAATAGACAATTAGAATTTGTATTATGGCAAGAAAAAAGCAGCTAAGTAAAGAAAAAACGAGTGGCCATCATTACTTTAAGAAATGAAGGTCAGTCAGTCCGAAAAATTGGGAAAACTTTGAAAGTGTCCCCAAGTGTAGTCGCAAAAACCATCAAGCGCTACAAAGAAACTGGCTGACATGAGGACCGCCCCAGGAAAGGAAGACCAAGAGTCACCTCTGCTGCGGAGGATAAGTTCATCCGAGTCACCAGCCTCAGAAATCGCAGGTTAACAGCAGCTCAGATTAGAGACCAGGTCAATGCTAGGAAACCACTGCTAAGGACAGGCAACAAGCAGAATAGACTAGTTTGGGCTAAAGAACACAAGGAATGGATATTAGACCAGTGGAAATCTGTGCTTTGGTCTGATGAGTCCAAATTTGAGATCTTTGGTTCCAACCACCGTGTTGTTGTGCGATGCAGAAAAGGTGAACGGATGGACTCTACATGCCTGGTTCCCACCTTGAAGCATGGAGGAGGAGGTGTGATGGTGTGGGGGTGCTTTGCTGGTGACACTGTTGGGGATTTATTCAAAATTGAAGGCATACTGAACCAGCATGGCTACCACAGCATCTTGCAGCGGCATGCTATTCCATCCGGTTTGCGTTTAGTTGGACCATCATTTATTTATCAACAGGACAATGACCCCAAACACACCTCCAGGCTGTGTAAGGGCTATTTGACCAAGAAGAAGAGTAATGGGGTGCTACGCCAGATGACCTGGCCTCCACAGTCACCAGACCTGAACCCAATCGAGATGGGGTGAGCTGGACCGCAGAGTGAAGGCAAAAGGGCCAACAAGTGCTAAGCATCTCTGGGAACTCCTTCAAGACTGTTGGAATACCATTTCAGGTGACTACCTCTTGAAGCTCATCAAGAGAATGCCAAGAGTGTGCAAAGCAGTAATCAAAGCAAAATGTGGCTACTTTGAAGAACCTAGAATATAAGACATATTTACAGTTGTTTCACACTTTTTTGTTAAGTATAGTTTTGATGCCTTCAGTGTGAATCTACAATTTTCATAGTCATGAAAATACAGAAAACTCTTTGAATGAGAAGGTGTGTCCAAACTTTTGGTCTGTACTGTACATGTGTGGCCACCACTTTTACTGAGATCAGGTAGGGTTCAGGTTAGAGATGAGCAAATCAATTTGTTAGCATCGAATTTTTGAAAAAAAATCAGATTCAGTAGAGTGAGAGATAATTATTGGCCAATGCGAATTTCTTGGCCAGTTCAGACAAATCTGACCAAATCGACTTTTTGGAAAAATCTCTAGTTCAGGTTCCAGAGGTGGGATGTGGACTCATCCTAACAGTGGCAAGTACAGTACCTGAACATATACTACTTTCTACCACTAGCCAACTACACAGTACAGTGTATACTGGAATATAATGGTACTTTCTGCTGCAGCTCAAGGGGCATGTCTTTTCTCAAAGTCTGTGTCCTTTCTGCTGCAGATTCCTCCATGTAACTGTCACAACTTCTAAAAGTAGGTAGGGCAGGTGGCAGTTGAAGGATAGAACAGAGCATATGCGACCACCTCAGTAGGTGGACATGTACATTGCTATACAGATTAAACACCAGGGGGAGCCATTATAATGAAGCATTTTTGTAAAAGAAAGTAAATTACAAAAGTAACTAGTTATTTATGCTGAATTATTAAAATAACATTTTGTGGTGGCACAACAATTACATCAAGAACAAAAACTGCCTCCAATTACCTAAAACTATACAATATAAATTAATTTCTTTGCAATATGTCTCTGGTAAACATGGTTTTACAGACTAGTGAATACAATTAAAAAGCACAAAAAAATTGCCACTCACCCCTTCTCAAATAACTGGGTAACTCCACTTTTGTGTTATTATATGCATATGCTGTTGTACTGATTGTCTATTAACTTCTTAGTGATGCTATTCTACAGCATGTCATGGCTATTTTATGTTATGTGACTTTTATTACCGTATAATATCTCGTTTACTTCTTTTATAATGGGAAGTTGGCGACGGGGGAAGTGCGTGCCTGGATGTCATGATTAGTTGGGCATCACACATGGAAATGGGCCCTAGAAGCATGAGAATACATAGGTGTAGGGATGCCGTGTTGCCCAGAGGGGAGGAGCAATTAATATTTACGGTTGCTGCCCTTCCCACCAATAAGAGTTGGGTGTCCACTGAGAAGTAGACAGTACCCTTGTGTAGATAAGCCGAGTCTGGAGAAGTGGTGCAGAAACTGCAAGAAAGAGTGGTTGTGGGTGGAGACAGAGTCTCTCTACAAGCAATTTGGAGAAAATGTCTAAGCAGTAGGTGGATTTGCCAGGGAGCAACAGTGGTCTGTATATGAGACCTCAAGCAGAGTGGCTGTGCATGATGTGTGAAGAGGCACCCCTGTATCAAGGAGGATATACAGACTAGAGAGAAGGAGAACAACCATACCCGCTATTGCTACCATTCCCAGCTTTAACATGGGCCTTACTTTGATTCATGTACTATTCAAGAGCTGTACTACTTATTGAAAAGATAGTGCTTATGTTAAACAGTAAAGACTTGTACTGCGCTTGAGTGTGTCCTCATAATCATCATATGACTCCAACTCTATCCATACCTGATGCCTTCAGACCCTTCCCATTACACATCTGGCTTCATAGCCCTGCTATTCTGTAAGACCTCCTGCACTCAGCACTATTTTATATGGATTTGCAACAGGGCACCCAAAGATGCAGGGGGACTCTACTTACAGTGCCTTGCAAAAGTATTCGGCCCCCTGGAACTTTTCAACCTTTTGCCACTTTTCAGGCTTCAAACAAAAAGATATAACATTTTAAATTTTTGGTGAAGAATCAACAACAAGTGGGTCACAATTGTGAAGTGGAACAAAATTTATTGGATCATTTAAACTTTTTTTGTAATAATAAAACTGAAAAGTGGGGCGTGCAAAATTATTCGGCCCCCTTGCATTAATACTTTGTTGCGCCTCCTTTTGCTGCGATTACAGCTGCAAGCACTTGGGGTATGTCTCTATCAGTTTTGCACATCTAGAGACTGAAATTCTTGCCCATTCTTCCTTGCAAAACAGCTCGAGCTCTTTGAGGTTGGATGGAGAGCGTTTGTGAACAGCAGTTTTCAGCTCTTTCCACATATTCTCAATTGGATTCAGGTCGGGACTTTGACTTGGCCATTCTAAGACCTGGATATGTTTATTTTTGAACCATTCCATTGTAGATTTTGCTTTATGTTTGGGATTGTTGTCTTGTTGGAAGATAATCTTCGTCCTAGTCTCAGGTCTTTTGCAGACTCCAACAGGTTTTCATCCAGAATAGTCCTGTATTTGGCTCCATCCATCTTCCCATCAATTTTAACCATCTTCCCTGTCCCTGCTGATGAAAAGCAGGCCCAAAACATGATCCTACCACCACCATGTTTGACAGTGGGGATGGTGTGTTCAGGGTGATGAGCTGTGTTGCTTTTACACCAAACATATCGTTTTGCATTGTTTTCAAAAAGTTTGGTTTCATCTGACCAGAGCACCTTCTTGCACATGTTTGGTGTGTCTCCCAGGTGGCTTGTGGCAAACTGTAAACAAGACTTTTTATGGATATCTTTGATAAATGGCTTTCGTCTTTCCACTCTTCCATAAAGGCCAGATTTGTGAAGTGTTTGACTGATTGTTGTCCTATGGACAGACTCTCCCACCTCAGCTGTAGATCTCTGCAGTTAATCCAGAGTGATCATGGGCTTCTTGGCTGCATCTCTGATCAGTCTTCTCCTTGTTTGAGATGATAGTTTAGAGGGACGACCGGGTCTTGGCAGATTTGCAGTGGTCTGATACCCCTTCCATTTCAATATGATCGCTTGCACAGTGCTCCTTGGGATGTTTAAAGCTTGGGAAATCTTTTGGTATCCAAATCTGGCTTTAAACTTCTCCACAACAGTATCATGGACCTGCCTGGTGTGTTCCTTGGTCTTCATGATGCTCTCTGTGCTTTAAACAGAACCCTGAGACTATCACAGAGCAGGTGCATTTATACGGAGACTTGATTACACACAGGTGAATTCTATTTATCTTCATCAGTCATTTAGGACAACATTCGATCATTCAGAGATCCTCAATGAACTTCTGGAGTGAGTTTTCTAAATTGAAAGTCAATGGGCCAAATAATTTTGCACACCAACTTTTCAGTTTTATTATTACAAAAAAAGTTTAAATGATCCAATACATTTCGTTCCACTTCACAATTGTGACCCACTTGTTGTTGATTCTTCACCAAAAATTTAAAATGTTATATCTTTTTGTTTGGAGCCTGAAATGTGGCAAAAGGTTGAAAAGTTCCAGGGGGCCGAATACTTTCGCAAGGCACTGTATCTCCTTATGTCTCTGATTTGATATGGACGGAGAATAGTTCTGTACCTACGGTACCTGACATAGCATGGTATGATAACAAGTGAATTCCTCACATCATCCTGTATTGCCATATAGCATCTTGCACAGGTCTCTACTATTTGCATGAGCCCTTATACTGCAAAATGACCAGAAGGTCCCCACACACAGGGCACATTGCAACTTCAGCCTAAGAACTCCATACTTCTTTGCCACTGCACAGTGTTTGACAAATGCTAACCTTATTATTTTTTCTGTGACTGTGAAATATTATTACCATCACGAGTGATATTTAATGTTAGTTATAAGGTAAATCTTAGTTATGTAGTCATGCAGGATCTCATCGAAACTTTGTAAATGACACCTTTCTTTTCTTCTTACAGTCTACTGTAATTACTGATCCAATTTGACTAATTACTTAACAGCTTTCCATGTGAGTAATCATGTGGTATAATAATAACTGTTAAAGTACGGTAGTTGGAATTCATTGTGATCCCGTTGTTTGACATACTGAATGAAATGAGCAAGGAGGGATGTCGAATTTCTTTAACATTGTTCACAGTAATGATTTATTATGGAGATGTGCTTTTAGTTTTCATTTAGTTGGTACCCAAGCTCTTTTATTCTTTTCTACATTTCCACAATTATTTTTGCCCATAGAGTTTTTGTCAAGATGAGGCTAAATCTATGTTGAAACAGGACAGCTAATAGACGGGAGAGGCATAGTTAAAGAGTCAGCAGTTTTAACCATGCTATACTGCTGCCAGCAGTGCGTAGGGGCAGGAGGGGGTAGTATTAACATACTGTGGTGATAGAGGGATCCAGATATTAAAATTATTGTTAGGAGTAGGCAACCCCTCCCTTTACATTCCAGTAGGGGGTCATCACCTCTTCCATGTCCATCCAGGCCGGAGATTGTAGCAATAAAAACCAGTAAGATGGAACAACTTCATAGAAACTAGATCCCATTCATAAAGTGTGAAGATGTTATGTGCCAGCATTATACAGACCAGAACTGTTAGAGGGGTCAGAAAAAGGCTAGTGTCCTTTTCAGCCGAGGTCACACATGAAATTCCTATGTTGCAATATACTTCAAAGAAATAAGTGGACAAATCCATATTTGAGCCATGTGCTTCCTCCTGAGAACTCAGAGCATGTGTATGCTTCCATGATATCAAAATCAAATCGATCCCAGCTCAGTAACAAGGAGCCATTAGATAACTCCATGTATCCTGCCATTACCTCCGCTATGTTTGGTATGCACGTATGCGGGACATTCAGACGAAGTGGATGGAGGTAATATGAAATTGCTAAGTGAATACCCGAAAAGATATTTCAATACAAAAAGTTTGAGGCAGACTTGGTGTCCAGCAAGTGGTCGTAAAAACTGTCACAAAAGGGCATTACCATACTCCCTGGCCTTCTCTGACATCACAGGTGGGGGGGGGTGATGGGGGGAGATACTGACCCTTTTTAAAACATGCATGAAGCAAAGCAAACTGTCATTTATTTGGGTATCACTAGTTTGATGGACTGACCGATAATTATACTTCCCCAGGCAATCAAACTTAACCGTTGCGTAACATATTAAGTTCTGTTTTATGTGTGTGACATGGTACTATAGATCATATGCAGTTTTACCTGATGAAGGGGAGTGACTCCCCAAAACGCATTGTATTCCTATATAAAGAATCCTGTAATTTCCTAAATCTGGACCACTGTTAGTTACTTGTGCCGCGGGAAGTTTTATCCTCTACGAGTATCCAATCTTCTTGGGGACCACAGGCATCTCCAATAAGAAGAATCTTTATCCCTGGCTGCAGACCAACCATCCACTGGTATTCCAGTACGCATCTTGATGAGCCTCTTCTTGTGTTGTACCTATAGTTAGCACAACCACCCAAGGTGAGCCTCAATCTGGAATATTATTTTCTTGATTCTGTACGGCATTACCCTATGGTTCATCCTTCTATTTAGCAGCAGCTAAATCACCTGATTGAACATGATAAACTGCTGTCAGACTCCCTTTAAGTAACATGGGAAATGTGGATGGTAGCAGTGCCAAAGTGCCCCATAACGGTTTTAGCCAAAGTGAACCTAAAATAGTGCACAGTGACTCCATAAGCATGCAAGCCATAATGCCACCTATATCATTGTCAGCCAACCATGACGGCTAGAGTTTTAGGCAGATTAGTGATCATGAGATATCACAGTATTCTAACTAGTTAAGCAGGAGAGGCTGAGACTCATAGTCTGTCTTCTCCTGACCTCATTTTGTTACCCTAAACTATATAGATGTTTGTATTCATATGCCAATCACACATGGATACCTACAGCTATATCAGGATATAAAAGATTCAGAACCACATCAATTAGCTCCAGTCAACAACTTTATTAGTCATGACGTCCAAAGATCTTAGATCACACGGTAAATAAATCTATGCCTCCTTAAGGGTTAAGGTTTAACCCCAATAACCCCAACATAAAATAAACTAAAACATATACAATACATATAGACATACATGTGCACAATACTATTAATCTAGGGATATGATCATATCTACCGTCCAGTGGTCTTTTCTTACACAGCTGTGTGATGTTTCTTCTCCTCCTGTTCTTGCTTGGTTCTTCTCCTTTTTCCCCCACTCACTGGAGTCTTTTTATACACATTTTAGCCATTGACTATAATGTGGCCTTCTCTGATTGGTCATATCATGGATACTTGTATATTTGTGATGGATTGTGTTTGTATATATCCAAATAAGGCAGGTTGGAGTATGCCATAATTCTTTACTGACATTTATTACTTGTCCCCTCAACAAGTCATAACAACTCCCTATTACTATTACAATTTATCCCCGTATTTCCTGCCTGACATTCCTCCTGGGGCAAATACCGGAATGTCACAGGAATTTACTGAGGTGTGCTGGACATGTACAGCCAGAACAATTGTATCTATTAATATCAGCACATTGATACTACTTTATATTAATTTATTTCTATGAAGAATAAGAATAAGCTATTATACGCCATTGTGCTAACACACACATTTGATAACACACTTACCTTAAATCTTACCCAGATGAGCACTGGTTAAATGTAAATCAGCTTTCAATTTTCTCATGGGGAGTCATTTCTGCCAGTCATGGCAGTCAGTCGTTATTTTACACCATAGTTTTATCTATACTGTAAAATGATGAAAGATTACTATGGTGGCCGGCAAATACAGTATAAGGCCCCATGCAGACGACCGTATTTCATGGCCCGATACGGGCCGTGAAAGCCCAGCCTGTGCTGCCCCAGAGGACGGGAGCGCATGGTGTCATAGCAACCAATGACGCCGTGTGCTCCCGTCCTCTGGGGCAGCACAGGCCCGTATCGGGCCGTGAAATACGGTCGTCTGCATGGGGCCTAACTATATAATGGAGAGTAACCAATTTACTAATTAACCTATGAAGAGTTAGGTTATGAGAGAAGAGAAATGTGTGTATATGTAAGCTATAGAAATAGATTCGGAAAAAATGATAGACGTAGATTCGGTTAAAGGGAGGGGAAGCTCCTTCAACCCCTGTCTTAGCACTGCTCTGTAGTCAGGGGCATAACATAACAAGGCCGGGCACCATAGAAAACTTCTGAATGCCAAGCTTGATCATGCAGCATAAATAATGTTATGTTATTCTCTGGATCTATAAGATTATACCAATAAAAAAATGTATATACTGGACAGGGGACCTGTACACAGCCATAAATGTAGCCCCTAAGGGAGCAAGCCTTAGGAACTACATTTAGGGAATTGGCGTGTACAGGAGCAGGTTTCCGGAAGATGTCGCCCCTTTTGAAGGGGGTTGGGTGCTCTGTGTAGCTAGGTAGGGTATAATAGTGATCTCTCCCCCTTTTTTTAAGGTCTATTCAGGAAAAGATTTCTCCTGATCCAAGCAGTGCTACTACTGCATGGACACCTGGAACCTGATGCGGAACCAACTGGTCCCCTGACCAGTACCGGATCCACAACCTACAGGATCCAGTAAGACCATTCAGTTATATACTCACATATAATCATCAACATTGAAATCACTACATGGATTACCGTTCTGTTGATTGGCTTTACTACCAGTTTTGGGGTGCATATCTTATAATGACCCCTATGTTTCTTGTGTTTTGATTTGAGGTGTTTTGTATTCATTATTCCGTTAATTTACTTATTAAAGGTTAAGTCTTATTAAACATTCCCCCACCACTTAGTGAAGGTTCTTTCGGAACTCTAGTTGAGAGTCATGTTCCGGACTGACATCCAAGAATAAAATCAGCCATATGTTTTCATCTGGAAAATAATAAAAAACACCACGCAGTTCTTAGTAATCCCTACTTTTCCATTGAGAACAGTTTTGTTACTGAGGTAAATTCCCTTGAAAAGTCATCTGAAAAGTGCAATCAGTTTTAATGAAAGAGATCCCAAACATTTTGGCAGTTTTTCATTTTAACACTTTTCCTTGGCAGTGGTTCACAAGTTTAGGCTTCAGTGGCCAAATGGATTTTTACATACCAATCATGACTGTAACGGAGGCCTCTCCGTGTCTTGGGGACATTAATATCTTGGCACATTTCCCTCAGAGATGTAATTCAGCTGTCTCACTTTATATTCTGATTACCAACAGGAAGACATGCTAAACTCCAATTATTCCACTAGTCCTCTAAAAATAACTAACAAATGCCTATCTACTAGCCAGTAGCACATTGATGTGATCACAAGCATAACTAGCATTATTATAACTTCATTGTTCTTATAACCTTTCACTAAAAAGTCTGTTGCAAAGTACTTTGTATAGCAAGATGTGGGCACCTGACTGTCAAATCAGAATGTGATGTAGGGCAAATACATTATAAAGGTGGTGCCACACATAGGCCTTACTTATCCTAAAGATGGTGTCAGTTTATACAATCTGTCTAGACCTGCACCAGGTTTATGGCAAGGGATCAGGCTAGATAATAAATGAGGTGCAGGGATAGATACTTTTCTCTGACTCTATACCAACTATTGGTTGGCTTACTTTTAGATTTTTACACCAGATTGTGGCACAAAATAGCGCATCTTAGGCCCCACCCCTTTCCAGTAATGTTCCTTTAAGCCCCAACTCTTGTTGTTTGTGTCAGGAAAAGTGTCAAAAACTTAGAGGGCCAAATTGAGTAACTTTTTAGCACAGCCACATTAGTAAATGCGGCCCGTAGTTTTGTGTTGTGTGTTTTTTTGGCCACACAGAGTGGCATGCAAAAGTTTGGGTACCCTTGGTCAAAATTACTATTACTGTGAACAGTTGAACAGTTATGCAAGTTGAAGATGAAATGGTCTCCAAAAGGCATAAAGTTAAAAATGACACATTCCCTTTTTTATTTTGATCTTTTAAAGGGTTTCTGTCACCAGTTTTGGGCATATAAAACAGGATGACATTTGCAATGTGCAAATGTCACCTGATGCCCAAACTGGTGATCATTTTTTTTACTGGTGCCCCCGTTTTTGAAATAAATCAACTTTTGTCGTATGCAAATGAAGCTTACTAGGTGCAAGGGGCGGTAACCCTGCACCTAGTAAGCGCCGTTTCCCTACCTTTATTCACGCCCCCTTTGTTGTGATGGACAGGGCCAGGCAGCTCGCTCTATCTGCTCCTGGCCCTGTCCGTGCTGAAAATCCCGCGCCTGCGCCGTTCGGACTTCATTCGGCGCAGGCGCAGTGAGTGCCGATTGCTGCCGGGCTCCCGGCTTCCTCACTGCGCCTGCGCCGCCTTCTCTTCTGGGTGTTCTGTGACGTCATCGGCGCAGGCGCAGTGAGGAAGCCGGGAGCCCGGCAGCAATCGGCACTCACTGCGCCCTGCGCCGAATGAAGTCCGAACGGCGCAGGCGCGGGATTTTCAGCACGGACAGGGCCAGGAGCAGATAGAGCGAGCTGCCTGGCCCTGTCCATCACAACAAAGGGGGCGTGAATAAAGGTAGGGAAACGGCGCTTACTAGGTGCAGGGTTACCGCCCCTTGCACCTAGTAAGCTTCATTTGCATACGACAAAAGTTGATTTATTTCAAAAACGGGGGCACCAGTAAAAAAATGATCACCTGTTTGGGCATCAGGTGACATTTGCACATTGCAAATGTCATCCTGTTTTATATGCCCAAAACTGGTGACAGAAACCCTTTAAATTTTCGAAATTACAAAAAAAAAAAGGAAAAAGGCCTGAAGTAAAACTTTCGGTATCCTACGTGGTTAGTACCTAGTAGCACCCCTTTTAGCAAGCATCACAGCTTGTAAATGCTTTTTGTAACCAGCCAAGAGTCTTTCAATTCTTGAAAGGGATTCTTGAGGGATTTTTATCCATTCTTCCTTGCAAAAGTCTTCCAATTCTGTGAGATTCTCAGGCTGTCTTACATGCACTGCTCTTTTAAGGTCTGTCCTCAGATTTTCAATGATGCTCAGATCAGGGGACTGTGAGGGCCATGGTAAAACCTTCAGTTTGCAAGCTCCAAGGAACCAGGCTTCAAGGTCCCAATCATCCAAGCAGCAAATAGAGAAAAGAAGCAGCACGTTAGTGGAATCTAAATTTAAGGCATTTATTCACTCAAGTTCCACGAATATGACGTTTCATTCAGACAACATACCGATAAGTTAATTTATATTTTAGATTATGTGCTCCAATTGGACAGGGACTTGTGTGAATAATAACAGACACTATTCAGTGCTGCAGAATGTGTTGGCGTCTTACAAATTAATAAAATAATAATAGGGAGATTTCAGTAGCTGTGAGAGCTGTAATCCCAAGTCAATAGAAGAGGAAAATCATGGCACTCTGTATATAGGGTAGGTGTCAGAAGTAGTTTCTCAAACCAACCAAACTATTGATAATTTGATACTTTCACACACTCCAAACTTGTGTTTAAAACACTTTTATTGTTTTCTCATCTTTTAAGGAGAAAATAAAATTATAGGCATTGAACATTTTCATCCAGCAGCCCTTCTTCAGGCCATCTGGTTGCAGTTAGTTAGTTGACAGTTAGACGTGAGGAAAGCATGGCAATGTTAGCATGATTACTTTACCTGAAGAAGGTCTGCTGACCGAAAACATTTGCCACCTATAATCTGATTCACTTCTTAAAGGGAGTCTGTCACCTCATTTTCACCTATATAACTAAGAGCACTGCCCCACAGAAGATTGCATACACATCCCAGACATACCTGTGTGCACTGTGTGTCTGTATTACATGTCCAGGAAAAGCACTTTTATTCTGCAGGAAAATAGCTCCCAAGTGCCCAGCTCTGCTGCTGCTGCAAACCAGACTGAAGAGGGGAGGGCTGCTTTAGCTGCTCATATCTTGGGGTTGGTAGCAGATATATCTGTTTGAAGGTTTTCTAAGAGATCCTATCTTGGAGTACCTCAATGAAAATAAGCAAATAACTCCATATCAGCATGGCTTCATGAGGGATCGGTCATGTCAAACCAATTCAATCAGTTTCTATGAGGAGGTAAGTTCTAGACTGGACCACGGCGAATCAATGGATATCGTATATCTGGACTTCTCCAAAGCATTTGACACAGTACCACATAAAAGGTTAGTATATAAAATGAGAATGGTTGGCCTGGGAGAAAATGTCTGTATGTGGGTAAGTAACTGGCTCAGTGATAGAAAACAGAGGGTGGTTATTAACGGCACATTCTCAGATTGGGTCACTGTCACTAGTGGGGTACCACAGGGGTCAGTATTGGGGACAATTCTCTTCAATATATTTATTAATGATCTTGTAGAAGGCTTGCACAGTAAAATATCAATTTTTGCAGATGACACTAAACTGTGTAAAGTAATTAACAAACATACTAAATGGTAACACACTGGGTAACACTGACATGGAAACGGACCTAGGAATTTTAGTGAACAGCAAACTAAGCTGTAGAAACCAGTGTCAGACAGCTGCTGCCAAGGCCAATAAGATAATGGGTTGCATCAAAAGAGGCATAGATGCCCGTGATGAGAACATAGTCCTGCCACTTTACAAATCACTAGTCAGATCACACATGGAGTACTGTGTACAGTTCTGGGCTCCTGTGAACAAGGCAGACATAGCAGAGCTGGAGAGGGTTCAGAGGAGGGCAACTAAAGTCATAACTGGAATGGGTGCACTACAGTACCCAGAAAGATTATCAAAATTAGGGTTATTTACTTTAGAAAAAAGACGACTGAGAGGAGATCTAATAACATGTATAAATATATCAGGGGTCAGTACAGAGATCTCTCCCATGATCTTTTTATCCCCAGGACTGTGACCGTGATGAGGGGACATGCTCTGCGCCTGGAGGAAAGAAGGTTTGTTCACAAACATAGAAGAGGATTCTTTACGGTAAGAGCAGTAAGACTATGGAACTCTCTGCCTGAGGAGGTGGTGATGGTAAGTTCAGTAAAAGAGTTCAAGAAGGGCCTGGATATATTTCTGGAGTGTAATAATATTATAGGTTATAGTTACTAGAGATAGGTTGTTGATCCAGGGAGTAATTCTGATTGCCTGATTGGAGTCGGGAAGGAATTTTTACCCCTAAAGTGAGGAATATTGGCTTCTACCTCACAGGGGTTTTTTGCCTTCCTCTGGATCAACGTGCAGGATAACAGGCCGATCTGGATGGACAGATGTCTTTTTTCGGCCTTATAAACTATGTTACTATGTTACCTTCTTTGAAAGCTGACATTCCAAAATGATGCAAAAATCATAGCATTATATCCAGTATATCAGAAGATATAGCTGTTAGAAATCGAGTCAGGAGAGAAAGCTGTTTTTAGTTTCACTTTCAACTGGGCACTTGGGAGCTGTTTTCCTGCATTTCCTGGACATGTCATACAGACACACAGTGCACATGCAGCCACCTGCCGCAGGGATATGTGAGTGAGATGGTAGATAGGTTGTCACAGTGTACACGGTGTAGCCGGTGGTTCTACTCTTTAGTTGAATCTTCCCTGGGCCAGTGTGCAGTTGTGTGGAGGGTGGACACGACTTCCCTCGAGGCACACTCCGTACGCAGGGCTCCAGGATGGTCAGTTGAGGTGCCCTGGATGGTCAGTTGAGGTGCCCTGGATGTTAATCCGTGTCGAACGACTGGGCCCTGGTGTTTCGTGACGCCAGTGTCTTTAGGGAGACACACCCTTGTTGACAATAATGAGGAGGCAGTTTTTGGGATGAACAAGGAACTTTTACTTTTGCCCTGAGACAATTCTCATGAATGCAATTTATAGTTATTTCAGTTCTGTCAATCACTTCTCCAATATCGGCAATCAATTGCTGGTGCTGTAATAATTCCTTTTGTAAGTTGGTATTTCAATAAAGTACTACTTTGCTTTAAATCTTGTTACACTCCTTTCTTCTTAGCATGTCAAATCCACTTGCACTAGTTCTAGCTCTGGATGATTATAGTATATCTTTATGATATTTCAAGGCAGCTATCCGCCATGGCAGGAATTAGTATTTCAGATACATTACTCCCACGGATGCTGTTACTTTCTCTATGAATATCCTCCCTACCCTGAGGGTTCTCAGTGGGGAAAAATACAACTTGTACCTGGTTGTAAAGTCCACATCCAGGTGCATTAAGCTTCTCCTGATCACGTCAGTGCTGACAAAGTCCAATAACCATTTGAATGGTGTTCACCTCAGTCAGACTCGCTTTATCCAGTTAGTTGCTCAGATACTAGCGGCTTAGAAATCGTAAATGCCATCATGGAATCCTGACTTGGCCAGAGCCAGGGAAAATGGCAGCCTCAAGCTGGATGACTGCTCCTACTCTCCTCCTGCTCTTAACTTGAGTTGCTTCTTCTCTCAACTACTTACTCTCCACTCCACTTCCTTTTCACTGTTGGTTTCCTGTTACTAGGCCTTATATACAAAGGCATGACAGCACCATCTAGTGGTGGTTAGGATTATTACTACTATTACACTCAGCCATAAAGGTTTTTCCTATGCATTACAAACATTATTCTAGCAGCATACATAATGATAACATGACATGGGATGTCATGGCTATATAAAATACAGTTTGTAGTATCCCTTTCACACGACAAGTGGGACACTGCACACACAGGTATGTCTGGGATGTGTATGCAATCTTCTGTGGGGCACTGCTGTTAGTTACTGTATATAGGTGAAAATGAAGTGACAGGCTCCCTTTAAAAGATGAAAAACCAATAAAAGCGTTTTGAAGAAGAGTTTGGAGTGTGTTGGCACCATGGCAATACTGATTCTAGAGTTTTCTTTCAACACTTGTTCTACTTTACCTTCGTGTCATTTTACACGGACCGATGATCTGTCAGGTTATCGGGGAACATCAGTTGTATAAATGCTCGGTCCCAATAATATACCAGTGTAAAAGGTGGGGGCAGTCACCCAATGCTCATTCATCGGGTGCTCGTGTTGTTCAGGTGGCACAGACAATCATCGTTTCTGGGCAGCAGATCTTCATGTCTAAACAACGATCTCCTGTGCTGGAACAATGATTTTTCTATGGGGACAAGCAAAAGCTGTATTGATCGCTTGTCTCATCAGTGGAGGTTAGGGATGAGCGAACTTTTGAAAAGTTCGGTTCGCTTCGGCGAACTTTCGTGAAGTTCAGATTCGTATGAACCGAACCTAAAACGAACCTTGCTATAACGGCTGAATAATTGCTGCTACAATAATGGGAGTCTGATAGGGTATAGTTTCGTTTACTTGCAGTTGCTATTACAATGAAAAAAGTGGAAAAAATCCAAGTGACTTCAACAACAGCGACGCAAAATATACGCATATTTGAGAATTTACACTAATGCGTATGCTAATGCGAACATTCCCGCACAAATAACGAACATACAGTGTAGCGTTGTCAAAGGTACCCTACTTAACTGAATATGTACGCATTAGCGTACTCATACACTGCGTCTGCGAACATTCCTACTCAAGTAACGAACATACAGTCTAGCGTTGTCAAAGGTACGCTACTTAACTGAATATGTACACATTAGCGTACTCATACACTGCGTCTGCGAACATTCCTACTCAAGTAACGAACATACAGTCTAGCGTTGTCAAAGGTACGCTACTTAACTGAATATGTACGCATTAGCGTACTCATACACTGCGTCTGCGAACATTCCTACTCAAGTAACGAACATACAGTCTAGCGTTGTCAAAGGTACGCTACTTAACTGAATATGTACGCATTAGCGTACTCATACACTGCGTCTGCGAACATTCCTACTCAAGTAACGAACATACAGTCTAGCGTTGTCAAAGGTACGCTACTTAACTGAATATGTACGCATTAGCGTACTCATACACTGCGTCTGCGAACATTCCTACTCAAGTAACGAACATACAGTCTAGCGTTGTCAAAGGTACGCTACTTAACTGAATATGTACGCATTAGCGTACTCATACACTGCATCTGCGAACATTCCTACTCAAGTAACGAACATACAGTCTAGCGTACAGTTTTGCGTCGCCGTTTTTTTTTTTTACCAGATTCGTTATGAATCTGGTTCGTTATGGTTCGGTTCGCTCAAAATAACGGCGACGCAAAGTATACGCATATTTGAGAATGTACACTAATGCGTACGCTAATGCGTGTACACATTAGTGAACATTCTCAAATATGCGTATATTTAGGGTATGGAATATGGCATATTCCATACCCTAAATATACGCACAGTTGAGAATGTTCGCTAATGTGTACGCATTTTATGAATTCATACGCATTAGCGTACATTCTCAATAAATATGCGTATATTTTGCGTCGCCGTTATTTTAACCAGATTCGTTACGAACTTTCTCAAAATTCGGTTCGGTGACGAACCGAACTTTTGGGAAAGTTCGTAACGAATCTGGTTCGTTACGGTTCGGTTCGCTCATCCCTAGTGGAGGTGATTGCTACATGTAAAAGCAGCTCTCATCTCTGCTGATGATCTGACAGTGCTCAGGAGCGTCCGGTTCGTTCCCAATAATCTGACAGGTCATCGGTCTGTGTAAAAGGACCCTAAGTTACATATCAAGCAATTGTGGTTTTTTCGCTGCTTTTACTTTCCTTAAAGACTTGTTTGTTAGACATGTTTCAAGATCTTTCACAATAACCATGAGATGAAACACTTCTTCTGTGGCGACTTTGAATAAAGAGGATCGATCATATTTCAAGAGCTGAGAGCTAAGGCTACTTAAAGCTGCCACATAAACACAATAAGTAGTATTGACCGTCTCAGAAACTGAGGAAACACAAGTACGCTTCAGCCTGAAATTGTCTACGGTCAATAGCAACCACCTTATTAGAAAAAATGTGGAAAGCCTGAAATTACTGTGCTGTGTGCATCTGCAAATCACACATATATAATTACCCTGAACAACATAGGAAAGTTGGGAAATTATTAGGTCGCACATTTTAAACATCTATGGCAAACATCAAGCTTTGCCAGTTTTAATATTAAAAACTGAATATTTAGAAATTATTTTATTTATTATTATTATTTATATTTAGTATTTTCCATTTTATAAGACGTACCAGACTAAACAGAAACAGAAAATTTGAAAAAATATTTTTTAGATCCTCTTTGTAGGGAATGTGGTTTACTGAAGTGGAGGGGTCAAGGTCAGTAACTTTATGGTGTAGCATTAGGGGAATAGTTTTGATCAGCTTCTGTTAACTGTACTGTGTGACCTGCTGACCAACAACCAGCAATGGTGCATGTGGTCACCTCATTAAAAGTACCATGCTACACATACACACAGCTCTACTACACACATATACATCTCTGCTACACACATAAAGTTCTGTTATATATATACAGCTCTACTACACCCATACCGTTCTGTTACACACATATAGCTCTGCTACACACATACAGCACTGCTACACACAGATACAGGTCTGCTATACACACACAACCCTTCTACACACACAGAACTCTGCTACACACAAAGCTCGGCTACACACAGTTCTGTTACATACATACAACTCTGCTATACACATACAGTTCTGTTACATACATACAGCTGTGCTAAACACATACTGGTCTGCTACACCCATACAGTTCTGCTACACACATACATCTCTGCTATACATATACAGTTCTTTTACACACATACAGCCTGCTACATCCATACAGTTCTGATACACCCATACAGCTCTGCTACACACATACAGCACTTCTATACAGACACATACATACACACACCATATTTACCAACATTTCAGTTGGTAAAATCGAGGCATATAAGCCCTGCTCCGGGAATGCCCCAGACCCACCTAGGAACAACCATTTGTGGGTAGGGTTTGTGTTAGCCCCACCCATTTTCAGCCCAGGATATTAAAATTTGCTGGGACTGTCTCTGAAAATCAGGGACAGTCCTGGCAAATTCAGGACAGTTGGCAGCTATGACACACACAAACACATCATCTTTTCACATTTCTCTGAACTAGTGTCGGCTCCTCCCATTGATGACATAATCAAAGGTCCTTAAGCTGTACTTGGAGTTTTCATTTCCTTTCAGTACAGCTACTGGACCTTCCTTCCCATGTGCTCTCCTGCCGCCGTTGATCATACAGATTGGTTTGGGCACGGATGTCACTGATCAAACAAAGTGCTGAATGTGCTTTCTGATGGATCAGTAAGACAACAGCCAGGGGGTCTGGCCATGCTGGATCTCCCTGATTGCTGTCTATAAGGCACAGGCTCTTCCTGTTTCTTATGAGAGTGAGGTATCCTGTGACATGTTTTGCTAAGTAGTAGCTACTTTCCCAAAGCTCTCTTCCAGCTTCCTGCAACCCCTCCCATGGTAGGAAACAGGACTCGCCCACTACTGCCCAAAAAGGGGAGAATAGAATGGTAAGTTTCATTCTATCTAAAGGTGCTCTCTGCCTGATACTCTGCCATCTGGTGGACAACCAGGCACAGTACATGGACAGTTTTTGCATATAACATAATGACACTTGTATATACATATATATATATATATAAATATATATATATTAAAATCCAGAACATTGGTGCCAATTTACCAATACTGTCATAGCTTTAAGAGAAGCTGTCATCAGACATAATTGTTTTAGTAGATAATTGTCTGTCCCATAGAAATTCTGGAGTATATCACATCTTAAATTATTAGTGTCATTCCTTTGTTATTCCTACTTTAAATGTATGAATAAGCTTGGAGTATGTCCCTACACACTCTAGCACTGTCCAGTCAGATTTTCACTTGCGGAAATTTCTGCAACAAAATCTGCCTCGTGTGAATGCACCCTGACTCCCACAGCTTTTAGGAAAAGGCGTGGCTGGTGACAGTTGAAGATAAACTGAGTGTCTACAGCTACTGCAGAAAGGTGGAGGGGGAGATAAGGAAAAAGATGAACAGCAGGTGATGCTACATTTTATTGAATAGGCCAGTGGCTATACTGAATTTTAAATTACATGCAGTTATAGAAGTATTCAGATCCAGGTGTTGGTTTGAATGTAGAATATTTTTTGTGGGACAACCTCTTAAAGCAGAAGTCAACTTTAAAAAAAATGTGATAAAAAGTCTCCCTTGTCTCACTTTATCTGAAGTCTATGTCAAAAAAGTGGAACAGTTGCTTCAAAAATATGACCCCCATTCTGATCAACAAATTGTCAATGCATTTAAACACTTACTCACTGATAAATCTTTATTTGAAGAGGCCTGCGGCCACCTCTAAGGTCCATGCTTAATGTCTATACAATATGATCCTCTTGGCAGCAGTTGCAGACAGCCAGCATCCTTAAAATCTGCAGTATGTCTATGCTGAAGATTTGTAACACTGTTTCAGAAAAACAGAGCTTCAACTGTTATAAAGATATATGAAGAAATTAATCAGCACAGAATTTTGGAGCTAAAATGGCCTGCCTGAGTCACGCTTGATGTAAGGACATGCTCAATTGATAAGAGAAACCATAACAGTTGTTAATTCATGAGGAATAGTATTTATGAAAACATAGACATCAGACAAAGCAGACAGGCTATATTTAAAGGGACCCGCACCTATAACGAGAACGGGGCCCCCAAAGTGAAGAAGTGCGTACCGCGCAAGCGCGGCCCGCTCTCCATTCACTTCTATGGGGCCGCCGGAAATAGCTGAGCGCTGGCTCGGCTATCTCCGTCGGCTCCATAGAAATGAATGGGAGCGGTGGCCGTGCATGCGCAGTGCGCTCCCATTCATTTCTATGGAGCCGACGGAGATAGCTGTGCCAGCGCTCGGCTATTTGCGGCTGCCCCATAGAAGTGAATGGAGAGCGGGCCGCGCTTGCGCGGTGCGCACTTCTTTACTTCGGGGGCCCCGTTCTCGATATAGGTGCGGGTCCCAGCGGCAGGACCCGCACCTATAGGACAATGGGGGCATATCCTAGCGATATGCCCCCATTGTCCAAGATGAGAATACCCCTTTAAGTACACAAAATAGATATGTGATCTCCAGGGGTGTACATAGAAATCATTGGGCCCCATAGCAAGAATCTGAATTGGGCCCCCTAACTCCGCCCAGTACCCACCCCTGGCCCATCCCACCTCCTGCCCTGACTCCTCCCCTGCCATACCCCCATTTGCTGTAAAGGGAACGCTGTAGGAACAAAACCCGTAATACGGTGGAGGAATTGCAATTTTTTTCCAATTTGGAGTGTTGACTGCAGTCCTATGTAAAACCATAGATAACACTAGTGCTGATAATGTAGTAGTGTTACCTGCAGTCCTATGTAAAACCACAGATAACACTAGTGTAGATCATGTGGTAGTGTTACCTGCAGTCCTATGTAAAACCACAGATAACACTAGTGTAGATCATGTGGTAGTGTTACCTGCAGTCCTATGTAAAACCACAGATAACACTAGTGTAGATCATGTGGTAGTGTTACCTGCAGTCCTATGTAAAACCACAGATAACACTAGTGTAGATCATGTGGTAGTGTTACCTGCAGTCCTATGTAAAACCACAGATAACACTAGTGTAGATCATGTGGTAGTGTTACCTGCAGTCCTATGTAAAACCACAGATAACACTAGTGTAGATCATGTGGTAGTGTTACCTGCAGTCCTATGTAAAACCACAGATAACACTAGTGTAGATCATGTGGTAGTGTTACCTGCAGTCCTATGTAAAACTACAGATAACACTAGTGTAGATCATGTGGTAGTGTTACCTGCAGTCCTATGTAAAACCACATATAACACTAGTGTAGATCATGTGGTAGTGTTACCTGCAGTCCTATGTAAAACCACATATAACACTAGTGTAGTTCATGTGGTAGTGTTACCTGCGTCCTTAGTGTGCCTCCCTGTGCCTCTCCCATGGGACTCCATGCTTGTGGCACTGCCTCTTATTCCTTCTTCTTCTCCTTGCCCCCACAGAACGTCCATGAGCAGCTGCGTCAAGACATAGGAACACTGTGGGCATGGTGATGGTGACACACACAGAGGTAAAGACACACACAGATAGACATACAGGAGAACAGACACACACACACACACAGGGGCAGACTCACACACAGGGACAGACACACACACAGGGACAGTGACACACAAGGACAGCAACACACACACGAGGACAGCGACACACAGGGACAGGAACACACACAGGGACAGCTACACACAGGGACAGCGACACACAGGGACACACACAGAGACAACGGCACACAGGGACAGCGGCACACAGGGACAGGGACACACACAGGGACGGACAGGGACACACAGGGACAGAGATACACAGGGACAGGGACACACACACAAGGACAGGCACATACACAGGGACAGGGACACACACACACATGGACAGCAATACACATAGGGACAGGGACACACACAGGGACAGGGACACACAGTGAGAGGGACAGACACACACACAGGGATAGGGACAGGCACACACAGGGACAGGGACAAACAGAG
Source organism: Rhinella marina (assembly GCA_900303285.1). Lineage (NCBI taxonomy): Eukaryota > Metazoa > Chordata > Amphibia > Anura > Bufonidae > Rhinella > Rhinella marina. The sequence goes on along the minus strand of ONZH01018913.1, from coordinate 1,339 downwards.
GGACAGACACATAGGGACAGACAGACACACAGGGACACACACATGGTAAGACGCACACAGCTAAGCCTCACCAAACTCCAGCATGGCTCCCTCCTCTCTGTACAGCAACACTGCTCTCTGCTCCTCTAGCCCCACCCCCGCTGGTCACATGGGCGGATGATGTCAGAAAGGTCCTTTAGCACACTAAGAATTACTATCAAACCCTGGACTGAAGGGTGAGCAGACCTGCAGAGGGGGAGGGGGGCAGGGTTGGGAATGCTGAGCATAAGGGAACACAAGTGTGTGGGCTGCAGGCCACCTCGAGCGTCATATTAACTAATTAATTATTAATAAATTGACTAAGTATATGTATATTTGTTAACTTTCTGTGTATTTATTCAAATAGCACCAACATATTCCACAGTGCTTTATAGACATCATCATCACTTGCTGTCCCCAGAGGAGCTCACAATCTAAATTCTAAGTCCTTGGTTGGATTCAAACCTAGGACCCCAGCGCTGTAGGACAGAAGTGCTAACCACTGAGCCTCCATTTACTACCATCTGTAACTGTTTGTGCTAAGCTTCTTCACTTTACCCCTCCCAATAGAAAGTTCTAGTTCAACCAGAAACTGTATATAAGGAGAGCAGTCAGAGCCACTAGTTTTCTGCAGCTAGGGATCAGTGCTTGGAGGGGGAAGGACTCTGCCAGTCTGCATGAGTGACCAGAAGAAGACGCTGAGATGGGGACACTGAGCCACACATGGGTCACCAGCCCTGTGACCAAGAAGCCAGCTGAATTACTGAGCTACAGACGGTGGGCCTCCAGCCTTTGGCCAGGGCACCAGCCTTCTGAGAGAGGTAGAGACTGCTAGCTCAGGCCTTTCCTCATCATCAAACCGTTCTTCTGCCAAGGAGGAGACTGAAGAAGCTAGACCCATGCCTCGCTTGTATTGTTTTGCACCCGAATTCCTACAGCAAAGAAGTACCCTGGTGTACTGCAGACCCTGACTCTCTGTACTTTCCCACTGGGGTGCACCACGCCTTAATATCCCTTCCAGACACGTGGTGACACCTCGACGATGTGCAGGGGACCCAGCGTAGCGTTGGCGCCACTCCAAACCCGGCCACTGCAGGGGCAGTCAGCCTGGTAGCAAAACAAAGCTAGATTATATGGTAGGACTGTAGCACATGTATTTTTTTTTTCCAATAAAAATGATATTGTTTCCATTAGGGAGCCTGAGGCAGATCTCTACGGAATGTCTGAACAAATAACTGTGAAAACAATTTCATGTATCATGCTCTCAATTGAGGATTATTATTGCAATGTGTCTTTTGTCAGAATATTATATATTTGGATT